>OZ035834.1:33245796-33275796 GCA_964034765.1 Knipowitschia caucasica | reverse complement strand
TGGCAGTACGCGGAGACAGGGGCTCAGCTTTGTCTAATTCTTCGGTGTTTTAATTTTGTGGATAAAACGCGAGTAAACGTTGGCAGTTGTTTTAACGGCTTCTGATTTTCCCGTTCGTACAGTTTTTACTCTAATGTCAGAGTCCTGAGAACGGGACTCCGGAATTTGTTGGGGTTTGGGGCGTCTCGGGTTCGCTACAGTCGCTCCAAGACATGTGGTTCTACTCTAGTGGTTTGGTACCTCTTGGGTTTGGGGTTGTAGCTGACATAGCATGATCAAATACCACCGTGTATTCCTTAGACTTTGTAAACGCACCAAAAATAGTTAAATGACTCACCCAATAACCCTAACTCTGCAAGACTGGCTCTGGCCTTGACTGGGTCTACCCTCAGTTTAGTCCGGTCCCCCATGATCCCATGTGGTCTATGAGCCAGTCTGAAACCAGCTAGACTATGACATGTGCTATCTAAGATAAGATAAGACTTCCCAGTTGTAGATGACATGGTTTTCTCTGGTAGCTTGGGCACCTCTTGGGTTTGGGGGTGTGGGGGTGTGGGGGTGTGGGGCATCTTTAGACTTCCGTAGTGTCAGTTCTAGATGCAGACGTGGTTTTCTTTCTCTAATCGTTTGCTTTGATCGTAGTAATGTAAAAACATGAGTTGGTGGGATCCATGCTCCCACTCTGTCACACACTGTACATCCCATGCAACAAGGGTTTCTCTTTAAACCAGCTAACGATGCAAAAGGTAAAGATTATATGGTTGACACTTATATTGGCATGCAAACAGCCTCCTCTGGGCTCCTCTGAAAAGACCCGCACTGGTCGGGCACACGCCGGGAATCCACGTGGTTTACGCTTTTAAGCTTCCCTTTGGCAAGACACTTTACACACTTTCCCAAATGTTTGACCTTCTGTTCCCTCATGCTCAGCCCCAGGGGTCTTTGAAGGACTCCCGGGGCTCTCACTCCGGACGTGCTGTTCCCCAGTGTGGATCCTTTCTTACAATTATCATCGGAATTATTGTCTAAATGTTAAGCGAGGGTTCTGCAGCAGTGAAAGTTCTATAGTTTAAACGCAGATATTTGTACAAGCGACAGTTTGTGTCACGACACCGTTATGTTCAGATAGAAATGATTCAAAGCTTCAGTTTTACTCAAACCTGGACACATGTTGGACAAGTCTGGGTCCCTCTTTTGGACGAGGGTAGAAAGGTTAGTGGACTTCAGCAGTGACCCTAACATCATCATCCTCCCAAGGCTTTAAAGCTCTTCTCTACTGGATACAGACTGTTGTTTATCCTGTCCTGCTCATGTTTGTTACCAAGCTAACGCTAACAGGTGTTCTGGGAAAGGGCCCTGACGTTGGCATGTGCCCAGGTCTCTCCGACACTAACGGGATATGTACAGTGGAGATATATGAACATTATTTTCAGCTTTGACATTCTCATGCATACGACCACAAGAAGCGAAAGTCCATTGAAAAATCGTCCGAGCATTTTGTGACTATGAGTTTTCCCCCGTTTTTTTCCCCTGTGTCATAAATGCAGAATAATGGGTCGTGGGGAGGGGGCTTCTCAACCTGCGGGGCAGGCACCACGGTCCACTTCTCTTTTGTTCTCAGATACTTGCATGGTCCGGGTTAGGACCAGGTTCCGGCTTCAGTTCAGTTTAGTCCAGACTTGATTCAGTCCGGCTTCACTTGGTGCTGTTGGTGTTTTGTAAGGTTTTCTGATGGTCCGATCATAGCGTATCTTATTTTAGTGTGTTTACATGTTATATTTCCCTTTGTAGCTTACATAGCATGATCAAATACCACCATGTATTCCTTAGACTTTGTAAACTCACATCAAATTGTAAAAGTATTATTTTGGTGCATAATTTAGTAAACTCTCCAAGACTGGATTTGGCCATGACCAGGTCTATGTTCCCATATGGTCTATGAGCCAGTCTGAAACCAGCTAAACTAAGTCACGTGCTACCTAAATCTCTCTCCTTCCTTCTTTCTGAAACTAAGTGAATAAGAGACGGTTTGTTTTCCTGCAAGTGGAAGAAGCGCTCTGTAACCCTGTGGTCAGTGGGCCTGAGGGCAGGTTAGATAGGCCTTGTGGGGGGACTGGGACTAGGAGCTAGTGAGTAGGAGGTATTGTGTAGGGAGTAGGGAGTATGGGGAGGAGGAGCTAGCAGGGGTGGCTGCAGGTTTTAGTTCCAACTTGAGCACAGCAGACCGCAACCATTTCCTCAAATCTTCAGGTTAAACGGAACTCCCCTGAGTCGGATGTGCTTCTGTTTAGGTTGGAACTAAAACTCTAACTCACAGATGCCGCACGGGCTCTTTAAGGACCAGTGTGGCCTCTGTGAGCTCCGGTATAGCGAGAAGGAGCAATGACATAGGGAGTGGTGTGTAGGGTAATGGGAGGAGCTAGGGCAGGGGGGGGCAAACCGGTCCTCAAAGGCCCGGTTTGGGGGTTCACTTCTGCATGTCTCACTGCAGCAGCGGCACAATGGACGGGTCGCTCTCAATAGCCCTGGTACAGGTCAGGGAGTGGGGGCAGGGGCAGGGTACAGGGTGTGGGGTGTAGGGGTTGGGGGTTCACTTCTGCATGTCGCACTGGAGCAGCAGGACGATGGACGGGTCGCTTTTCGCCGCCTCTTTGAACTCGTCCAGTGAAATCTGGTCGTCGTTGTTTTTATCCATTTTGCTGAAGATTTTGTCGACGCGCTGCGCAGGAGTCAGACCGTCCTCGTTCATCTTCATCATGATGACCGTGCCCACCATCTTGTAGATCGCCTACGGACACACGCACAGAAGCAGCTCATTACTAGCGCGGAAAATTAGAGTACGCGGCCGGCCTTGATGTTTATTCATCAAACTGAATTTCTCCATCTGTGTGAGATAATAAAGGATTGATTGATTACTGCTTCTGCTGCTGCTGCTACTGCTGCTGCTGCTGCTGCTGCTGCTGCTGCTGCTGCTGCTGCTGCTGCTGCTGCTGCTGCTGCTGCTACTGCTGCTGCTGCTACTGCTGCTGCTGCTGCTGCTACTGCTGCTGCTGTTGCTGCTGCTGCTGCTGCTGCTGCTGCTACTGCTGCTGCTGCTGCTGCTACTGCTGCTGCTGCTACTGCTGCTGCTGCTACTGTTGCTGCTGCTGCTGCTGCTGCTGCTGCTGCTACTGCTGCTGCTGCTGCTGCTGCTGCTGCTACTGTTGCTGCTGCTGCTGCTGCTGCTGCTGCTGCTGCTGCTGCTGCTGCTGCTGCTGCTGCTGCTGCTGCTGCTGCTACTGCTGCTGCTGCTACTGTTGCTGCTGCTGCTGCTACTGCTGCTGCTGCTACTGTTGCTGCTGCTGCTGCTGCTGCTGCTGCTGCTGCTGCTGCTGCTGCTGCTGCTGCTGCTGCTGCTGCTGCTGCTGCTGCTGCTGCTGCTGCTGCTGCTGCTGCTGCTGCTGCTGCTGCTGCTGCTGCTGCTGCTGCTGCTGCTACTGCTGCTGCTGCTGCTGCTGCTGCTGGTCCCTCTCCTCTGGTCTCTGGTCTCTCCCTGGTCCCTCCCCCCTGGTCTCTCCCTGGTCTCTCTGGTCTCTCACCTCTATGATCTGTAGCATCTCCATCCTGGTCTCTCCCTGGTCCCTCCCTGGTCCCTCCCTGGTCTCTCCCTGGTCTCTCCCTGGTCCCTCCCTGGTCTCTCCCTGGTCCCTCCCTGGTCCCTCTCCCCTGGTCTCTCTGGTCTCTCCCTGGTCCCTCCCTGGTCCCTCTCCCCTGGTCTCTCTGGTCTCACCTCTATGATCTCCAACATCTCCACCCTGGTCTCTCCCTGGTCTCTCCCTGGTCTCTCCCTGGTCCCTCCCTGGTCCCTCTCCCCTGGTCTCTCTGGTCTCACCTCTATGATCTCCAACATCTCCACCCTGGTACCTCCCTGGTCACTCCCTGGTCTCTCACTGGTCTCTCCCTGGTCCCTCCCTGGTCCCTCCCTGGTCTCTCCCTGGTCCCTCCCTGGTCTCTCCCTGGTCCCTCCCTGGTCTCTCCCTGGTCCCTCCCTGGTCTCTCACTGGTCTCTCCCTGGTCCCTCCCCCCTGATCTTTCCCTGGTCTCTCTGGTCTCTCACCTCTATGATCTCCAGCATCTCCACCCTGGTCCCTCTCCCCTGGTCCCTCTCCCCTGGTCCCTCTCCCCTGGTCCCTCTCCCCTGGTCTCTCTCTGGTCTCTCACCTCTATGATCTCCAGCATCTCCACCCTGGTGATCTTGCCGTCTCCGTCCAGGTCGTACATGTTGAAGGCCCAGTTCAGCTTCTGCTCAAAGCTCCCCCTGCTGGTGATGGACAGAGCACAGATGAACTCTCGGAAGTCGATGGTTCCGTCTCCGTTCTTGTCGAAGGTCCTGAAGGCGTGTTCCGCGAACTTTGACGCGTCGCCGTACGGGAAAAACTGTCACGGAACACAACAACAGAGAGAAGTTAGAAAAGGCCTATATATGTTCTAGTCCCGGGTGTGAAGGGTTCCAGGCCCCACTGTGATTATTCAGGATTTTCATATTAGTATCTTATCTCTCTGGTCTCCCTCTGGTCTCTCTGGTCTCTCTCTCTGGTCCCGCTCTGGTCTCTCTCTCTGGTCCCTCTCTGGTCTCTCTTTTGTATCTCTCTGGTCTTTCTCTATAGTCGCTGGTTTCTCTCTCTGGTTTCTCAAGTCTCTCTCTGACCTCTCTGGTCTCTCTCTGGTCCTTCTCAAGTCTCTCTCTTGTCTCTTTCTGGTCTCTCTCTGGTCCCACTTTGGTGTCTCTCTCTGGTCTCTCAAGTCTCTCTCTGACCTCTCTGGTCTCTCTCTGGTCCTTCTCAAGTCTCTCTCTTGTCTCTTTCTGGTCTCTCTCTGGTCCCACTTTGGTGTCTCTCTCTGGTCTCTCAAGTCTCTCTCTGACCTCTCTGGTCTCTCGCTGGTCTCTCTCTGGTCCTTCTCTGGCCTCTCTTTTTTCTCTCTCTGTGGCAATACCAGCAGCAGTACCAGCAGCAGTACCAGCAGCCTTACCTTCACGTACAGCTGCTGGAACTCGTCCAGGTTGAGGCGGCCGCTGGGACAGTCCTTGAGGAACCCCTTGTACCATTGTTTGAGCTCGTGTTCATTAAACTCTGTGTTCTTCACCAGGTCCTCCATCACCTCCGGAGTCAGCTTGGAGTTCTGCTTCCCCATGGCAACTGTCAACAACAAGCAGTAACCATGGCAACAGTCAATGACAAGTAGTAACCATGGCAACTGTCAACAACACGCAGTAACAATGGCAACTGTCAACAACAAGCAGTAACCATGGCAACTGTCAACAACAATCAGTAACCATGGCAACTGTCAACAACAAGCAGTAACCATGGCAACTGCCAACAACAAGTAGTAACCATAGGAACTGCCAACAATAAGCAGTAACCATGGCAACTAGTCCTGGTCCAAGTCCAGGTCCTGCTCTGATCCTGGTTCTGCTCTGGTACTGGTCCTTCTCTGGTTCTGGTCCTGCTCTTGTCCTGGTCCTGCTCTGGTCCTGGTCCTGCTCTGGCACTGGTCTGGTCTTGCTCTAGTCCTGGTCCTGCTCTGGTCCTGGTCCTTCTCTGGTTTTGGTCCTGCTCTGGTCCTGGTCCTGCTCTGGTCCTGCTCTGGTCCTGGTCCTTCTCTGGTCCTGGTCCTTCTCTGGTCCTGGTCCTTCTCTGGTCCTAGTCCTGCTCTGGTCCTGGTTCGGCTCTGGTCCTGGTCTTGCTTTGCTCTGGTCATGGTCCTGGTCTGGGTCTCATGGTCAGTGATCGTGACGGTCATAGATTCACAAGTTTTACACACTGTGAATTAAGTCTGAGCTTTGAGGTCACAACAGACCTGACCCTTGGCCTGGACACACACACAGACACACCCACACCCACACACACAGACACACACACACACATACACACAGACACACACACACACACCCACACACAGATACACACACACACACACACACACACACTCGCACACACACACAAACACACACTCGCACACACATAGACACACACACACACACACAAACATACACACACACACACACAGTTCGATCTGATCAGGTTTCACCGTAAAGTGAAGAGTTGCTGCTATCACAAAATATTATGACAACTACTACTACTGCTATAACTGCTACTGCTACTACTGCTACTGCTACTACTGCTACTGCTACTACTGCTACTGCTACTACTACTATACTGCTACTACTGCTGCTACTGCTACTGCTACTACTGCTACTAATGCTGCTACTGCTGTTGTCTCTGTGTTTCTCTCGTTGAAAAGTTTGCATGTTCTGCACATGCCAGAATCACATTTCATGATGTTCCCACATGATTAACCCTTTCAGGCTCGCCTCTCCGCAGGCCTGGCGTAGCTACGGTCACACCATGGTTTCCATGGAGACAGTGAGACGTGAGGAAAGTCCCGTAGTGCCTCTTAAACCCGCTCAGCCGCCTCGTACCGCGTTTCATCTGCCGCGCGGCAAAGAGCGTCAATGCAGCAGCATCTGCGCAGTAGCGCACTGCGCTACCGCACCACACAGCGCTCAAGCCGCACGGTGAGCGCGCCGAAGGAGCGGTGCGTCACGCGGACACCAAACATGGGGTTCGGGATGACCTTGAGCAGAAACACGCGACACGTCCAGACAAAACACGTTCAGACGAAAGACGCAAAACGCGACAAGCGACATGCGGCGCAGATCAAACACATCCCACATTCCGATGGAAACACCGCAGTGAGGCGCGTCTGTGCCGCGCCACACATGACGCTGTTTTACCGCAGAGACACTGCGGCTCTCCGCGCGGCAGGACGCGTCTCACCTGTTTGTGTCGTTTGTCGATGATTCAGACGCGCAGAGTTGAGGACGTCAAAGGCACGCGCACACACACGCGCTGAACCTGCCGCGTGCCGCGTGTCCCTGTGTTTGATGTGAAGAGACGCGGTGAAAGCGCCAGTGCGGTGGAGTCAGCGGCAGCGCGTCACATGCGCATCACTAACCCCCCCACCCCCACCTCCTCTCCTCCCCCTCCTCCATCCCTCTTCCTCCCCCACATCGCCTCCCCTCTCCTCCCCCCTCCTCCATCTCTCCTCCCTCACCTCCCCTCTCCTCCCCTCTCCTCCCCCACCTCCCCTCTTCTCAGTGTAAACTGTTATCATCACTGACAGCCTGCGGTAACCCTGACAACGGGATGCTGCCAATCATGAATATCAAGAGCGTAAATGTATTTACAAGACGACGAGAGGGGTGAGGAGGAGTAAGGGGAGTGAGGAGGGTGAGGAGGGGTGAGGAGGGTAAGGAGGGGTGAGGAGGGTGAGGAGGGGTAAGGGGAGTGAGGAGGGGTGAGGAGGGTAAGGAGGGGTGAGGAGGGTGAGGAGGGTGAGGAGGGGTAAGGGGGGTGAGGAGGGGTGAGGAGGGGTGAGGAGGGGTAAGGGGAGTGAGGAGGGTGAGGAGGGTGAGGAGGGGTGAGGAGGGGTAAGGGGAGTGAGGAGGGTGAGGAGGGGTGAGGAGGGGTAAGGGGGGTGAGGAGGGGTGACACACACACACAGACACACACACAGACACGTACACACACAGACACGTACACACACAGACACACACACAGACACACACACACACACACACACAGACACACACACACAGACACACACACACATACACACACACAGACACACACACACAAACACACACAGAGAAACAGACACACATACACACAGACACACACACACACACACACACGACACACACATATTCTCAAAGAATAAGGGTGGGCGCATTTCTCCCCGGGAGAGAGCGCATGAAATCTGTCTTGAAAAAGAGCAATGACAGGTCCCAGAACCAAGGGGAGTCCCTGGAGGTTTTAACCTTGAAAAAAGCCCTTAAATCCGGCTTAAAATAGGGCCATGCGGGTCCTAGAACCGAGGGGATTCTGTGGAGGTTCTATCCCCGAAAAAAGCTCAGAAATCCGGGCATAAATGCAGCACTGGCAAGCCTGAGACCCAGGGGGGTCCTCGCAGGTTTTAACCCCGAAAAAAGCCCTCAAATCCGGCTTAAAATAGGGCCATGCGGGTTCCAGAACCGAGGGGATTCTGTGGAGATTCTATCCCCGAAAAAAGCTCAGAAATCCGGGCATAAATGCAGCACTGGCAAGCCTGAGACCCAGGAGGGGTCCTCGGAGGTTTTAACCCCGAAAAAAGCCCTTAAATCCGGCTTAAAATAGGGCCATGCGGGTCCCAGAACCGAGGGGATTCTGTGGAGATTCTATCCCCGAAAAAAGCTCAGAAATCCGGGCATAAATGCAGCACTGGCAAGCCTGAGACCAGGGGGGTCCTCGGAGGTTTTAACCCCGAAAAAAGCCCTTAAATCCGGCTTAAAATAGGGCCATGCGGGTCCCAGAACCGAGGGGATTCTGTGGAGGTTCTATCCCCGAAAAAAGCTTAGAAATCCGGACATAAATGCAGCACTGGCAAGCCTGAGACCAGGGGGGTCCTCGGAGGTTTTAACCCCGAAAAAAGCCCTTAAATCCGGCTTAAAATAGGGCCATGCGGGTCCCAGAACCGAGGGGATTCTGTGGAGGTTCTATCCCCGAAAAAAGCTTAGAAATCAGGACATAAATGCAGCACTGGCAAGCCTGAGACCCAGGGGGGGTCCTCGGAGGTTTTAACCCCGAAAAAAGCCCTTAAATCCGGCTTAAAATAGGGCCATGCGGGTCCCAGAACCGAGGGGATTCTGTGGAGGTTCTATCCCCGAAAAAAGCTTAGAAATCCGGACATAAATGCAGCACTGGCAAGCCTGAGACCCAGGGGGGTCCTCGGAGGTTTTAACCCCGAAAAAAGCCCTTAAATCCGGCTTAAAATAGGGCCCGGGTCCCAGAACCGAGGGGATTCTGTGGAGGTTCTATCCCCGAAAAAAGCTTAGAAATCCGGGCATAAATACAGCACTGGCAAGCTTGAGACCCAGGGGGGGTCCTCGGAGGTTTTAACCCCGAAAAAAGCCCTGAAGTACGGCTTAAAATAGGGCCATGCGGGTCCCAGAACCAAGGGGATTCTGTGGAGGTTCTATCCCCGAAAAAAGCTTAGAAATCCGGGCATAAATGCAGCACTGGCAAGCCTGAGACCCAGGGGGGGTCCTCGGAGGTTTTAACCCCGAAAAAAGCCCTCTAATCCGGCTTAAAATAGGGCCATGCGGGTCCTAGAACCGAGGGGATTCTGTGGAGGTTCTATCCCCGAAAAAAGCTCAGAAATCCGGGCATAAATGCAGCACTGGCAAGCCTGAGACCCAGGGGGGTCCTCGCAGGTTTTAACCCAGAAAAAAGGCCTTAAATCCGGCTTAAAATAGGGCCATGCGGGTCCCAGAACCGAGGGGATTCTGTGGAGGTTCTATCCCCAAAAAAAGCTTAGAAATCCGGACATAAATGCAGCACTGGCAAGCCTAAGACCCAGGGGGGGTCCTCGGAGGTTTTAACCCCGAAAAAAGCCCTCAAATCCGGCTTAAAATAGGGCCATGCGGGTTCCAGAACCGAGGGGATTCTGTGGAGGTTCTATCCCCGAAAAAAGCTCAGAAATCCGGGCATAAATGCAGCACTGGCAAGCCTGAGACCCAGGGGGGGTCCTCGGAGGTTTTAACCCCGAAAAAAGCCCTCAAATCCGGCTTAAAATAGGGCCATGCGGATCCCAGAACCGAGGGGATTCTGTGGAGATTCTATCCCCGAAAAAAGCTCAGAAATCCGGGCATAAATGCAGCACTGGCAAGCCTGAGACCCAGGAGGGGTCCTCGGAGGTTTTAACCCCGAAAAAAGCCCTTAAATCCGGCTTAAAATAGGGCCATGCGGGTCCCAGAACCGAGGGGATTCTGTGGAGGTTCTATCCCCGAAAAAAGCTTAGAAATCCGGGCATAAATGCAGCACTGGCAAGCCTGAGACCCAGGGGGGGTCCTCGGAGGTTTTAACCCCGAAAAAGCCCTTTAATCCGGCTTAAAATAGGGCCATGCGGGTCCCAGAACCGAGGGGATTCTGTGGAGGTTCTATCCCCGAAAAAAGCTTAGAAATCCGGACATAAATGCAGCACTGGCAAGCCTGAGACCCAGGGGGGGTCCTCGGAGGTTTTAACCCCAAAAAAAGCCCTCAAATCCGGCTTAAAATAGGGCCATGCGGGTCCCAGAACCGAGGGGATTCTGTGGAGGTTCTATCCCCGAAAAAAGCTTAGAAATCCGGACATAAATGCAGCACTGGCAAGCCTGAGACCCAGGGGGGGTCCTCGGAGGTTTTAACCCCGAAAAAAGCCCTTAAATCCGGCTTAAAATAGGGCCATGCGGGTCCCAGAACCGAGGGGATTCTGTGGAGGTTCTATCCCCGAAAAAAGCTTAGAAATCCGGGCATAAATACAGCACTGGCAAGCTTGAGACCCAGGGGGGGTCCTCTGAGGTTTTAACCCCGAAAAAAGCCCTGAAGTACGGCTTAAAATAGGGCCATGCGGGTCCCAGAACCGAGGGGATTCTGTGGAGGTTCTATCCCCGAAAAAAGCTTAGAAATCCGGGCATAAATGCAGCACTGGCAAGCCTGAGACCCAGGGGGGGTCCTCGGAGGTTTTAACCCCGAAAAAAGCCCTGAAGTACGGCTTAAAATAGGGCCATGCGGGTCCCAGAACCGAGGGGATTCTGTGGAGGTTCTATCCCCGAAAAAAGCTTAGAAATCCGGGCATAAATGCAGCACTGGCAAGCCTGAGACCCAGGGGGGGTCCTCGGAGGTTTTAACCCCAAAAAAAGCCCTGAAGTACGGCTTGAAATAGAGCCATCACAGGCCTGGTGCTCCAAGCAAATGTGAAAATAATTCTAAGTGCTGTGGGCAGGATTCGAACCTGCGTGGGAGGACCTCAATGACTCCCCATTCCATTGCCTTTGCCACTCGGCCACAGCGAGCCCAGTACTACAGCATAGACACTTAGGTTTTTTGGCAAAACATTTAGGCTGATTTGTAGGCTGAGGGGTGGGAAAGGCCTGGTTCTCCAGGGGGGCTATGTTCATGTGTGGGGGCTACCAGGACCTCCAGGCCGGTTAGGGTTAGGTCTGGGGAGGGCCTGGTTCTCCACGGGGGCTAGGGTTAGGCGTGGGGAAGGCCTGGACCTCCAGGGGGGCTAGGGTTAGGCGTGGGGAAGGCCTGGTTCTCCAGGGGGGGGTTAGAGTTAGGCGTAGGGAAGGCCTGGACCTCAGGAGGCTAGGTTCAGGTGTGGGCGCGCCCTGCTCCTCCAGGACCTCCAGGGGGGCTAGGCCTAAGCCTGCTGCCCGACCACGGCACCCCACACCCCCGCAGGCGCACCTCCAGGGACCGCCGGGGCCGGGGAAGACCTGTGTACCAGTCGGACCCGGGTACCCACTATTAAGCCCCCCCCTCGGACTGCACACCCTTAAGCGCTGCTGGAAAAACCAGGCGTGCCTGGGACTACAAACAGAACAAAACGTGCCTAGTACTACAAGCTAGACACTTAGTCTGATTTTCAACGTGTGCCTGGTCCTACAGCCTAAACACTTAGGTTTTTTCTCAAAACACTTTGTCTGATTTTCAACATGTGCCTGGTCCTACAGCCTAAACACTTAGGTTTTTTCTCAAAACACTTAGTCTGATTTTCAACGTGTGCCTGGTCCTACAGCCTAAACACTTAGGTTTTTTCTCAAAATACTTAGTCTGATTTTCAACGTGTGCCTGGTCCTACAGCCTAAACACTTAGGTTTTTTCTCAAAACACTTAGTCTGATTTTCAAAACGTGCCTGGTACTGCAGCCTAAACACTTAGGTTTTTTCTCAAAACACTTACTCTGATTTCCACGGTGTGCCTGGTACTACAGCCTAAACACAGGTTTTTTCTCAAAACACTTTGTCTGATTTTCAACGTGTGCCTGGTCCTACAGCCTAAACACTTAGGTTTTTTCTCAAAACACTTAGTCTGATTTTCAACGTGTGCCTGGTCCTACAGCCTAAACACTTAGGTTTTTTCTCAAAACACTTAGTCTGATTTTCAACGTGTGCCTGGTCCTACAGCCTAAACACTTAGGTTTTTTCTCAAAACACTTAGTCTGATTTTCAACGTGTGCCTGGTCCTACAGCCTAAACACTTAGGTTTTTTCTCAAAACACTTAGTCTGATTTTCAACGTGTGCCTGGTCCTACAGCCTAAACACTTAGGTTTTTTCTCAAAACACTTAGTCTGATTTTCAAAACGTGCCTGGTACTGCAGTCTAAACACTTAGGTTTTTTCTCAAAACACTTAGTCTGATTTCCACGGTGTGCCTGGTACTACAGCCTAAAAACTTAGGTTTTTTCTCAAAACACTTAGTCTGATTTTCAACGTGTGCCTGGTCCTACAGCCTAAACACTTAGGTTTTTTCTCAAAACACTTAGTCTGATTTCCAAGGTGTGCCTGGTACTACAGCCTAAACACTGAGGTTCGTCTTCAAACCTCCGACTTTCGTTCTTGATTAATGAAAACATTCTTGGCAAATGCTTTCGCTTTCGTCCGTCTTGCGCCGGTGCCCCGGAGGGCAGCCCCGCATGGGTTTTGGGTCTGATAAACGCACGCATCCCCGGAGGTCAGCGCTCGTTGGCATGTATTAGCTCTAGAATTGCCACAGTTATCCAAGTAACGGTAGAGCGATCAAAGGAACCATAACTGATTTAATGAGCCATTCGCAGTTTCACTGTACCGGCCGTGTGTACTTAGGCTTGCATGGCTTAATCTTTGAGACAAGCATATGCTACTGGCAGGATCAACCAGGTAGCCCTGAGTGGGGCCAGGCATGCCAGTGAGGCGGCGGCGGGCTGGAGGAGGCGGCCCCACGCGGCACGGTCCTGGGTCATCGGGGGGGGTCGGAACTCGGGCCTGGGGTGCGGGCCGTCCGTGGGCTTTCGCGTTTCGGAGCCTCTCCTGGGCTTCTTCCGAGGGGTTCGAGAAACAGTGTTTTCCGCCTGGACCTCCGCGCCTGGGTGGGGGTGTGAGGAACCAGCCCCAGCACCCCCAGGCGGGGGACAGACGTCTCTGGGCATCCGGGAGAGACAAGGCGTCTCGGTCTCGCCACCCACAGGTCCGGCGAGAGCCCCCAGCCCGCGCTGGGAGGCTGCCGAGTAGCGTCAGGCATGCAGTGTGAGGGAACCGTCTGGCTCGAATCACTTCCACCAGGAGCCCCGCAGAGGCATGCCGTGTGCACCATTCGAACGGCCTCGTCGAGACGAATCCGCAGATACCACATGTGTCTATGTTTCTGTTCATCGACCAACACCCTCTCTATATTCCCCATATAGGTCCCTTGGAGAAAGTGGTTTGACCTCGCCTTTTTGGGACGCAGCGTGAGGATTTTTTTGTCAGCCCGGAATTTTCAAACCGCCCTAGAACCGGCCCCCGGTGTCGGACCGACACGCTCGAGGTGTCCACGGACTCGTCTCGACCTGGGCTACGACCCCTGTGATTTTCACTTGTCACGGGGGACAAGAGACGGGAATGTTACGTCGGTCAGCGGGGGACAGCTGACCGACGCCTATTCTCGGTCAAGAAAAGGGGGGTTTCCCGGGCCCGTAGAAGGCGAACCGGGGGGGCTAGAGACATGGGGCTTGGACCCACGGACTCGTCCCGACCTGGGCTACATCCTCCGTGATTTTCACTCATGGGAAATGAAAGACAAAAAAGTTACGGCCTGCGTAAAAGGGACTTGAGCTCACAAGACACTGTCATTTTTTCTCAAAAGCGTGCGTCTGGGACTACAGAATCTTCAGAAATTGGTTAAAAATCAACGCAGAGGCCCAGAGACTCGCGGTCTCGACCCAGGGACTCGTCTCGGCCTGGGCTACCACCCCTGTGAGTTTCACGCATGGGGGACAAGAGACGGGAATGTTACGTCGGTCAGCGGGGGACAGCGCGGCCGCGTCCGCTCACGAGCGCCTATTCTCGGTCAAGAAAAGGGGGGTTTCCCGGGCCCGTAGAAGGCGAACCGGGGGGGCTAGAGACATGGGGCTTGGACCCACGGACTCGTCCCGACCTGGGCTACATCCTCCGTGATTTTCACTCATGGGTAATGAAAGACAAAAAAGTTACGGCCTGCGTAAAAGGGACTTGAGCTCACAAGACACTGTCATTTTTTCTCAAAAGCGTGCGTCTGGGACTACAGAATCTTCAGAAATTGGTTAAAAATCAACGCAGAGGCCCAGAGACTCGCGGTCTCGACCCAGGGACTCGTCTCGGCCTGGGCTACCACCCCTGTGAGTTTCACGCATGGGGGACAAGAGACGGGAATGTTACGTCGGTCTGAAAATCAGCGGGGGACAGCGCGGCCGCGTCCGCTCACAAGCGCCTATTCTTGGTCAAGAAAAGGGGGGTTTCCCGGGCCCGTAGAAGGCGAACCAGGGGGGCTAGAGACATGGGGCTTGGACCCACGGACTCGTCCCGACCTGGGCTACCACCGGGGCGGGCTTTGCTCCCGCTCAGATCCGGGCCTGGGCGCTCATTCCCGGGGGGAGGAAGCTCCACTTTCCGGGCTCCTCAAAGCCGAGCCAGGGGGGCTACAGACACGGGGGTGGGACCCGGGGACTCGACTGGTCCCGGGGTACCCACAGTGTGAATTTGACACGCGGGGGACAAAGGACCAGAAAGTTATGGCCCTTGGAAACCACCGGGGGGCCGCGCGTCTGACATCCGCCCAAGAGCGCTCCTTCTGGGGGAGGAGAACCTTGGCTTCCAGGGCTTGTAGAAAACGAACCATGGGTGCTAGAGACACGGGGTTTTCACCCACGCACTCCTCTGGTCCTGGGCTACCACCGGGTTGTGCTTTGCTCCCGCTCAGATCCGGGCCTGGGCGCTCATTCCCGGGGGGAGGAAGCTCCACTTTCCGGGCTCCTCAAAGCCGAGCGAGGGGGGCTACAGACACGGGGGTGGGACCCGGGGACTCCCCTGGTCCCGGGGTACCCGCAGTGTGAATTTGACGCGCGGGGGACAAAGGACCAGAAAGTTATGGCCCTTGGAAACCACCAGGGGACCGCGCGTCTGCCATCCGCCCAAGAGCGCTCCTTCTGGGGGAGGAGAACCTCGGCTTCCAGGGCTCGTAGAAAACGAACCATGGGTGCTAGAGACACGGGGTTTTCACCCACGCACTCCTCCTGTCCTGGGCTACCACCGGGGTGGGCTTTGCTCCCGCTCAGATCCGGGCCTGGGCGCTCATTCCCGGGGGAATGAAGCCCCGCTTTCCGGGCTCCTCAAAGCCGAGCCCAAGGGGGTAGAGACACGGGGTGGGACCCAGGGACTCCCCTGGTCCCGGGGTACCCGCGGTGTGAATTTGACGCGCGGGGGACAAAGGACCAGAAAGTTATGGCCCTTGGAAACCACCGGGGGACCATGGGGGTTAAGGTTAGGTGTGGGGAAGGCCTGGACCTCCAGGGGGGCTATGTGCAGGCGTGGGGGGCGGCCTGGACCTCCATGGGGGTTAAGGTTAGGTGTGGGGAAGTCCTGGACTTCCAAGGGGGCTATGTGCAGGCGTGGGGGCGGCCTGGATCTCCATGGGGGTTAAGGTTAGGTGTAGGGAAGCCCTGGTTCTCCAGGGGGGCTATGTGCAGGTGTGGGGGCGGCCTGGATCTCCATGGGGGTTAAGGTTA
The DNA here is from genome assembly GCA_964034765.1 of Knipowitschia caucasica. Taxonomy (NCBI): domain Eukaryota; kingdom Metazoa; phylum Chordata; class Actinopteri; order Gobiiformes; family Gobiidae; genus Knipowitschia; species Knipowitschia caucasica. The sequence goes on along the minus strand of OZ035834.1, from coordinate 33,260,175 downwards.
GGTGTGGGGAAGGGCCTGGTTCTCCAGGGGGGCTATGTGCAGGTGTGGGGGCGGCCTGGATCTCCATGGGGGTTAAGGTTAGGTGTGGGGAAGGCCTGGATCTCCATGGGGGTTAAGGTTAGGTGTGGGGAAGGCCTGGACCTCCAGGGGGGCTATGTGCAGGCGTGGGGGGCGGCCTGGATCTCCATGGGGGTTAAGGTTAGGTGTGGGGAAGGCCTGGATCTCCATGGGGGTTAAGGTTAGGTGTGGGGAAGGCCTGGATCTCCATGGGGGTTAAGGTTAGGTGTGGGGAAGGCCTGGATCTCCATGGGGGTTAAGGTTAGGTGTGGGGAAGGCCTGGACCTCCAGGGGGGCTATGTGCAGGCGTGGGGGGCGGCCTGGATCTCCATGGGGGTTAAGGTTAGGTGTGGGGAAGGCCTGGACCTCCAGGGGGGCTATGTGCAGGCGTGGGGGGCGGCCTGGATCTCCATGGGGGTTAAGGTTAGGTGTGGGGAAGGCCTGGACCTCCAGGGGGGCTATGTATAGGCGTGGGGGCGGCCTGGATCTCCATGGGGGTTAAGGTTAGGTGTGGAGAAGCCCTGGACCTCCAGGGGGGCTATGTGCAGGCGTGGGGGCGGCCTGGATCTCCATGGGGGTTAAGGTTAGGTGTGGGGAAGCCCAGGACCTCCAGGGGGGCTATGTGCAGGCGTGGGGGCGGCCTGGATCTCCGTGGGGGTTAAGGTTAGGTGTGGGGAAGGCCTGGACCTCCAGGGGAGCTATGTGCAGGCTGCTGCCCGACCACAGCACCCCACACCCCCGCAGGCGCACCTCCAGGGACCGCCGGGGCTGGGGAAGACCTGTGTACCAGTCGGACCCGGGTACCCACTATTAAGCCCCCCCCTCGGACTGCACACCCTTAAGCGCTGCTGGAAAAACCAGGCGTGCCTGGGACTACAAACAGAACAAAACGTGCCTAGTACTACAAGCTAGACACTTAGTCTGATTTTCAAAACGTGCCTGGTACTACAGCCTAAACACTTAAGTTTTTTCCTCAAAACACTTAGTCTGATTTTCAACGTGTGCCTGGTCCTACAGCCTAAACACTTAGGTTTTTTCTCAAAACACTTAGTCTGATTTTCGAAGTGTGCCTGGTCCTACAGCCTAAACACTTAGGTTTTTTCTCAAAACACTTAGTCTGATTTTCAAAACGTGCCTAGTACTACAATCTAAAGGAAGGGAGGAAGAAAGGACTGGCCACACCCAGGCCGCCCCCCCCCCCCCCCCCCCCCCCCCCCGGGCCTGGCCTCCAGATACGTGCCATAACGCGGGCAGCTTGGTTAACCACGGGGGTTCACCGGCAGCCGCGCCCGGACCACGCGGCAGGTGGACACCTGGCATTGTGGGGGGGGGAGAGACGGGCAGGGTTTTTGACCCAGAGGTTAGACACGGGTCCGTCTGCACTTGAGGGCACGAACCGCGGACCGACGGGGGCTAAACTTGCAAGAGGAACAGCTCCCTGCCGCGCTGCAAAACCCCAGCTGCGGGAGGGACACGGGCCCTGTGAGGAGGACCGTGTTTCCCGATGGATGACAAGTGCACAAGGCGCGGGAGCGACCAGGCACGCCTGGGCCACCCCCCACGTCCCCCCCACCCGGGCCAGGCCTCCAGCCACGTGCCGTAACGCGGGCAGATCGATCAACCGCGGGGGTTTACCAACAGCCGCGCCCGGACCACGCGGCAGGCGGAGGCCTGGCGCTTTGGGTTAGGGGAAGACACGGGGGAGGTGTGTGGGCCCGAAAGTGGGACACAATTCTGGCTCCAATTGAGGGCACGAACCGCGGACCGACGAGGGCCGAACCTGCGAGAGGAACAGCCCCCTACCGCGCAGCAAACCCCAGCCGCGGGAGGGACACGGCCTCCCCGCGAGGGGAGCCGAGTGATCCATCGCTAAGAGTTGTTCAGTTTGTTTCTGTGTCCGAGGAAGGCCACTGGGAGTCTGGAAGACGAGGGGTCTCGCCTGTTGGACAACAGGACCCCGCAGGCGCTCCCTGTTCCAGGGCCCCCCAGTGGGGTCCCTGGTCGAGGAGACTTTAGTACCCCCCGCCGCTCCCCGTAGGAGAGAGGCAAGCATTGGGTACCCGCGGGTGGAGCGGGGGGAGACCCGGGTCAGGCCTCCATACCCCGCGCCGGGGATGGGTTCCGAGAGCGGACGTACCCCGTGTGCTAACCACCTGCCTAGAGCCGTCGGGCGTCACTACGCGAGAGGACTGGCGCCTGAGCCCCGGGCCCGGGGGCTCAGCAGCAGCCGTTGTCCTCTCGCCATGTGCCGCCCTGCTAGGCAGGTGCTGGGGTCCCGTCCTGTGCAATGAGACGTGAAGCGTGTGTGGGGGAAGAAGGGAGAAGAGAGGCCTGAGGGAGAGGTACCATGAGAAGAGCAGAGGACAGACCTAGGCACTCTGTCTCTCTGCCTCCCGCTCGGTGTCTCCAGTCCTCAGTCCCACCACAAACTCCCGACTCCCCCGGGGCTCCATGCCAGCTATGGGGCACCCCAGAGGGGCCCTCAGCTTTTTTCCCTGGGCGGCCTCACGTGGCCGCGGCACGCGCCGCAGACCCACCGAGAGCCAGAACTGGTAATGCCTACCCCCTCAGGCGAACGCACCCTGGTCGGAGTGCGGGGCGTTCGTGGGCTTTCGTTTGGAGCCTGTCTGGGCCCTACTGAGGGGTACGAGAAAGCGTGTCTTCTGACCTCTACGCCTGAGTGGGGGCCCAACGTCTCTGTGAAATCTGGGGTAGACAGGGAATCTCATTCTTGCCACAGACAGGTCCGCCAAGAGCCACCAGCCCGGGGCCTCTAGGCATTATAGTTGATCCCCTTCCCAGTGCTCCGCCAGGGCCGTGACCGACTCCAGCGGGGCCGATCCGAGGACCAACTCAATTGGTATGGTGACGGGCGGTGTGTACATGTTAGGCCAGCTCTGCCTGCTTGACCTAGTATTTAGACAGCGTAGCGTGTGCACCATTCAGGGTCTAATAGCTGGTCATCCCGCGTCTCTGTGCATCCGGGAGAGACAGGGCGTTTCGGTCTCGCCACCGAAAGGTCCGCCGATAGCCCCTAGCCCGCGCCGGAGCCATGCGAATAGAGTCAGGCATGCTGTGTGGAGGAACCTTCCGGCTCGAATAACTTCCACCAGGGGCCCTGCAGAGGCATGCCGTGTGTACAATTTGAACGGCCTCGTCCAGACAAATCCGTAGATACCAAATTTGTATGGGTTTATTCTCATTCCGAGATTGAGACCACGACGGGCAGGCGCTTCAGGTCATCCCACAGTCACTCACCTTCCATCGGACTGATATTCTCTGCCTGTAGCCTGGATGTCTCTGGATTGAAACACATACTCTGTCATATTCCCCATATAGGTCCCTTGGAGAAAGTGGTTTGACCTCGCCTTTTTAGGCCTCAGGAATTTGCGTTAGCCCGGGAGTCCCGGGCTGACACTTAGTTTTTTTCTCAAAACACTTAGTCTGATTTTCAAAACGTGGCTGGTACTACAGCCTAAACACTTAGGTTTTTTTTCACACTTGAAAATAAGACTAAGTGTTATGGCACTTAGAATTATTTTCAAAATCCCCACGTAGTCCCAGGCACACTGAGTTTTGCCGAGTGCTCGTGGAGGCGTTTAGGGGGGAGGCCCCTTTAGGCCTTTAGGCCCGTGATTCTGGCACCTGCATTGCTCTATATCAAGCCGCATTTCAGGGGCTTTTTTCGGGGAGAAATCCTCCGCACACTCACGCTGGCCAGTGGTGCATTTAGGACCGTTTTTTCACGCGTTTTTCGGGCATTACACCTCCACAGAGACTCCGTGGTTCTGGGACCTGCATTGCTCTATATCAAGCCGCATTTCAGGGGCTTTTTTCGGGGAGAAATCCTCCGCACACTCACGCTGGCCAGTGGTGCATTTAGGACCGTTTTTGACGCGTTTTTGGGGGATTAATCCTCTGAGGACCCCGCCACTTCAGGAGCTGCCCTTGGTTCTATTTAAGCCCGGGTTCTTGCTCTCTCGCGGTGAGACCCGTGGTATGTACCCCCTGGAACGCCGGTTAGACAGTGTGGTTCTCCCATCCCTATACAAGCGTAATTTTAACCCGGGCCCTCTCGGGAAGTCATTTATTTCTGCACACCCACACATACACACACACACAGACACACACACACAGAGAAACACACACACATACACACAGACACACATCAGGACAGCAGAGATAATGATGAGCAGAACATGCAAACATTCAGGGTTTAATTTCTTTATTTATATTTTACATTTGACACAAAAACACAAAAGTTTAACCCAGACCCAGATCCAGACCCAGGCCCAGGCCCAGACCAGACCAGACCCAACCCCGACCCCAGCACCAGATCCAGACCCAGCACCAGACCCAGGCCCAGGCCCAGGCCCAGGCCCAGACCCAGCCCAGACCCAGCCCAGACCCAGCTCAGACCCAGCCCCAGACCCAGGCCCAGACCCAGCCCAGACCCAGACTGTCCTCTTCCTTGCTCTTTGTCTTGGGATCATAACAGAATATTGTGGTGTTTGTCGTTGTGTGTTTAAATAAAGCTCAGACTTTGTGGAGTCGCAGTTTGTCGATGTGGAAACACAGCTTTAGAGCCGGACCCAGTTTCAGACCCAGATATTTCATCATGACGTCACTCTTCAGCAGCAGCAGCGCGTTCCCATCGATCTCCTGCAACAAAGACACACTTATAATAATAATCATAATCATAATCATAAAAAATAAAAATAAAATTCTAATAATAATGATAATAATAATAATTGTACAAATGTATTGTTTCACACAGTTATTTTTTGGACTTGCTATGTCTCTTCACATTGTTATTTTTTCACTCCAAACACACTACTGTAACTACAGCTGCCCTGGGGCACAATGACAGAATCGAAACAACCAGTATGTGCCATCAGCCCCTCCCACCTACACCAACCATTCACACACACACCAGACTCATTCTAATGTGGGGGAAGTGTCTTGCCTAAGGACACAACCACTGTTGAGCACCTTACAGACGCAGCCGCCCCCCGTGGCACCTGCTGTTCCCAGAGGTCTCCCGACACAGCACTAACCAGGTCCTGTCCTGCTTAGCTTCAGGGATCAGACAGGGGGAGGAGCCTGTTGTAATGGTGTTAATAATAAACATTATTTACGTGTTTCCGGAACAGCTCTGCGTGTGTACCCAGTGCCTGAGGGTCTTTGTGTTTGAGGAACCACACCACGTCCTCCACACTCCAGGACGAAGGCTCCGGACTCAGGACCCGGGTCCCTGGCAGGTCCCGAGGGTCCTGAGGGTCCTGAGAGTCCTGAGGGTCCTGAGGTTCTGGGGCCGCGCTGTACGTCCCCACTCCTGCAGACGAGACACAGTCAGACTGTTTGATGAGGACTGTTTATGAGCACATAAAGCGCTACTACCCTACCATACTCTAGAGTAGAGTAGGGTAGAGTAGAGTAGAGGAGAATAGAGTAGGGTAGAGTAGAGTAGAGTAGAGTAGAGTAGAGTAGAGTAGAATAGAGTAGGGTAGAGTAGAGTAGAGTAGAGTAGAGTAGAGTAGGGTAGAGTAGAGTAGAGTAGGGTAGAGTAGAGTAGAGTAGAGTAGGGTAGAGTAGAGTAGAGTAGAGTAGGGTAGAGTATAGTAGAGTAGAGTAGAGTAGGGTAGGGTAGAGTAGAGTAGAGTAGAGTAGAGTAGAGTAGAGTAGAATAGGGTAGGGTAGGGTAGTGTAGGGTAGAGTAGAGTAGAGTAGAGTAGAGTAGGGTAGAGTAGGGTAGGGTAGGGTAGAGTAGCGTAGAGTAGGGTAGAATAGAGTAGAGTCGAGTCGAGTAGGGTATAGCAGAGTAGAGTAGAGTAGAGTAGGGTAGGGTAGAGTAGAGTAGGGTAGGGTAGAGTAGGGTAGGGTAGGGTAGAGTAGAGTAGGGTAGAGTAGGGTAGAGTAGAGTAGAGTAGAGTAGTGTAGGGTAGAGTAGGGTAGGGTAGGGTAGAGTAGAGTAGGGTAGGGTAGAGTAGGGTAGGGTAGAGTAGAGTAGAGTAGGGTAGAGTAGAGTAGGGTAGGGTAGGGTAGAATAGAGTAGGGTAGAGTAGAGTAGGGTAGGGTAGGGTAGAGTAGAATAGAGTAGGGTAGAGTAGAGTAGGGTAGGGTAGGATAGAGTAGAGTAGAGTAGAGTAGAGTAGAGTAGAGTAGGGTAGAGTAGAGTAGGGTAGAGTAGAATAGAGTAGGGTAGGGTAGGGTAGGGTAGTGTAGGGTAGAGTAGAGTAGAGTAGGGTAGAGTAGGGTAGGGTAGGGTAGGGTAGGGTAGAGTAGAGTAGGGTAGAATAGAGTAGAGTCGAGTAGGGTATAGTAGAGTAGAGTAGGGTAGGGTAGAGTAGAGTAGGGTAGGGTAGAGTAGAGTAGGGTAGGGTAGGGTAGGGTAGAGTAGGGTAGAGTAGGGTAGAGTAGAGTAGAGTAGGGTAGAGTAGGGTAGGGTAGGGTAGGGTAGAGTAGGGTAGGGTAGAGTAGGGTAGGGTAGAGTAGAGTAGAGTAGAGTAGGGTAGAGTAGGGTAGGGTAGGGTAGAGTAGAGTAGAATAGAGTAGGGTAGAGTAGGATAGAGTAGGGTAGAGTAGAGTAGAGTAGGGTAGAGTAGAGTAGAGTAGGGTAGAGTAGAGTAGAGTAGAGTAGGGTAGAGTAGAGTAGAGTAGGGTAGGGTAGAGTAGAGTAGAGTAGAGTAGGGTAGAGTAGAGTAGAGTAGGGTAGAGTAGGGTAGAGTAGAGTAGGGTAGGGTAGAGTAGAGTAAGGTAGGGTAGGGTAGAGTAGGGTAGAGTAGAATAGAGTAGAGTAGAGTAGGGTAGAGTAGAATAGAGTAGGGTAGGGTAGGGTAGGGTAGGGTAGAGTAGAGTAGAGTAGGGTAGAGTAGGGTAGGGTAGAGTAGAGTAGGGTAGAATAGAGTAGAGTCGAGTCGAGTAGGGTATAGTAGAGTAGAGTAGAGTAGAGTAGGGTAGGGTAGAGTAGAGTAGGGTAGGGTAGAGTAGAGTAGGGTAGGGTAGGGTAGGGTAGAGTAGGGTAGAGTAGAGTAGAGTAGGGTAGAGTAGGGTAGGGTAGGGTAGGGTAGGGTAGGGTAGAGTAGGGTAGAGTAGAGTAGAGTAGGGTAGGGTAGGGTAGAGTAGGGTAGGGTAGAGTAGAGTAGAGTAGGGTAGAGTAGAGTAGAGTAGAGTAGGGTAGGGTAGGGTAGAATAGAGTAGGGTAGGGTAGAGTAGAATAGAGTAGGGTAGAGTAGAGTAGGGTAGGGTAGGATAGAGTAGGGTAGAGTAGAGTAGAGTAGAGTAGGGTAGAGTAGAGTAGAGTAGGGTAGAGTAGAGTAGAGTAGGGTAGAGTAGAGAAGAGTAGGGTAGGGTAGGGTAGAGTAGAGTAGAGTAGAGTAGGGTAGAGTAGAGTAGAGTAGGGTAGAGTAGGGTAGAGTAGAGTAGGGTAGGGTAGAGTAGAGTAAGGTAGGGTAGGGTAGAGTAGGGTAGAGTAGGGTAGAGTAGAATAGAGTAGAGTAGGGTAGAGTAGAGTAGGGTAGGGTAGAGTAAAGTAGGGTAGAGTAGGGTAGGGTAAAGTAGAGTAGAGTAGGGTAGAGTAGAGTAGGGTAGGGTAAAGTAGAGTAGAGTAGAGTAGGGTAGAGTAGAGTAGGGTAGGGTAGGGTAGGGTAGAGTAGAGTAGAATAGGGTAGAATAGGGTAGGGTAGAGTAGGGTAGAGTAGAGTAGAGTAGGTTAGGGTAGGGTAGGGTAGGGTAGAGTAGAGTAGGGAAGAGTAGAGTAGAGTAGGGTAGAGTAGGGTAGGGTAGAGTAGAGTAGGGTAGAGTAGAGTAGGGTAGGGTAGGGTAGAGTAGAGTAGGGTAGAGTAGAGTAGAGTAGGGTAGAGTAGAGTAGGGTAGGGTAGAGTAGGGTAGGGTAGGATAGGGTAGAGTAGGGTAGGGTAGGGTAGGGTAGGGTAGAGTAGAGTAGAGTAGAGTAGGGTAGGGTAGAGTAGAGTAGAGTAGAGTAGAGTAGAGTAGGGTAGGGAAGAGTAGAGTAGAGTAGAGTAGAGTAAGGTAGAGTAGGGTAGGGTAGAGTAGAATAGAGTAGAGTAGAGTAGAATAGAGTAGGGTAGAGTAGGGTAGGGTAGGGTAGGGTAGGGTAGAGTAGAGTAGAGTAGGGTAGGGTAGGGTAGAGTAGGGTAGGGTAGGGTAGAGTAGAGTAGAGTAGAGTAGAGTAGAGTAGGGTAGGGTAGAGTAGAGTAGAGTAGAGTAGAGTAGAGTAGGGTAGGGAAGAGTAGAGTAGAGTAGAGTAGAGTAGAGTAGAGTAAGGTAGAGTAGGGTAGGGTAGAGTAGAATAGAGTAGAGTAGAGTAGAATAGAGTAGGGTAGAGTAGGGTAGGGTAGGGTAGGGTAGGGTAGAGTAGAGTAGAGTAGGGTAGGGTAGGGTAGAGTAGGGTAGGGTAGGGTAGAGTAGAGTAGAGTAGGTTGAGGTTCCAGCATGGAGGAGGGACTCCGTTGGGCCCTGTAAACGTTCCTGTAAATGGCCCTGTGAGGGAGGGTCCTGTGGGGGAGGGTCCTGCAGTGGAGACACGCACTGATGGGGCTGGCCCTGGAAAATTACCCCGAAGTTCCTGACGGGACTATAATTAGATTGTGAAGTTCCTTTTGTCTCACCCGTCCTGTTGTCGCTGCCTCCCCCAGGGCTGAACCCTCCTGAGGGGGAGGGGAACCCCCCCGAGGAGCTGTGGCTCTTGTTGAACTGCTGCGACCTGAAGCCGTACGCTGGTTTCAGCGAAAACGGGTCTCCCCCGGGTTTATGGGAGAAGGACGGGTCTCCCCCGGGGTCGGAGCGCTTCCCATCATCAGAGGCCTCAGCTGCAGCAGAAACAGAAGTCAGAGACAACACAACCTCCCTCCATTACCCACAACACAACCTCCCTCTCATACACACAACACAACCTTCCTCACATTCCCACAACACAACCTCCCTCTCATACCCACAACACAACCTTCCTCACATTCCCACAACACAACCTTCCTCACATTCCACACACAACCTCCCTCTCATACCCACAACACAACCTTCCTCACATTCCCACAACACAACCTCCCTCTCATACCACAACACAACCTCCCTCTCATACCCACAACACAACCTTCCTCACATTCCCACAACACAACCTCCTCACATCCCACACACAACCTCCCTCTCATACACACACACAACCTCCCTCTCATACCCACAACACAACCTCCCTCTCATACCCACAACACAACCTTCCTCACATTCCCACAACACAACCTTCCTCACATTCCCACAACACAACCTCCCTCTCATACACACAACACAACCTTCCTCACATTCCCACAACACAACCTCCCTCTCATACCCACAACACAACCTTCCTCACATTCCCACAACACAACCTTCCTCACATTCCCACAACACAACCTCCCTCTCATACACACAACACAACCTCCCTCTCATACCCACAACACAACCTCCCTCTCATACCCACAACACAACCTTCCTCACATTCCCACAACACAACCTTCCTCACATTCCCACAACACAACCTTCCTCAATAAACTCTTTAATAACATCTGGACACAGTATTAGCTTATAGCTGTTCCACCCATGGCCACAGGGGGCGCTGTGGTGCTGCAGACTAAACTTACGTTACCCAGGAAAATGTCCATAGAACTCAATGTGAACTAAAACCAAGCCCCGGCGATCCAAGATGGCGCCCTATTCAAATGAATGGTTGTGCTCAGTGGCGCTTTGTGACGGCATGGGGGCTGAAAGATTAGCGGAAGTCGCCTGAAACTCGCAAAGATCTCTGGGAAACTCGCTTGTATTTGGGCATCGTCTGGTCCTCCCGGTTTTGTGCAGTGGATGATCTCCCATAATGCATTGCGCCAAACACGCGTGTGTGGGTCTCACACCGGGTCTCACGCACGTGCACAGAGGGGCTCGGCCGCGCTCTGACCAATCAGAGCAGTTCATCAGAGCGGGAGTTAGAGCGAGAGCCAGACGGGCAGAGTTTGTGGCACTAAAGTGTGGATTTAAACAAAACCGAAGGATTTAAGAAGAAAAAAAGTTCAGGATGACAAGGGACACAAAAATCCCCACAAAATCCGATCTTTATGAAAGCTGTAGGTTCTCTGTCAGCTGAGGTTGAGCTGTTTTAATATGCATTGAGTTCTATGGGGAAAATGTCTGGGTAGCCCACGTGAATTTAGTCTGGTTCAGTCTGCAGTACCGCGAGAATCCCCTGAGCACATGGGTTATTCAGCTACAAGCTAGTAATACCCTATCCAGTTAATATAATACTTCCATGACTAAAACAGACCTCAGCTGACAGAGAACCTGACAGAGAACCTGACAGAGAACTTTCTTGTATAAATCCTAAATTCTTGTTTTCCTCCTGCTCTGATCACCAGCTCTGATTGGTCAGAACGCTGCCCTCTGATTGGTCAGAACGTTCCCTCTCTGTGCACGTACATGAGAGCCACATGGGAGCTCGTCCACTGCGCAGAACCGTGAGGACCAGGGGACTCAAGTCTCCATGAAGTCCCATGCGCTACTGAGCACAAGCCATTCATTTGAATAGGACGCCATCTTGGATCACCGGAGCTTGACACAGATGGACAACGCTAACCCGCTAGCTCGATGCTAACCTGCTAGATCAATGCTAACCCACTAGCTTGATCCTAAGCCGCTAGCTCACTAAAGCCCAACAGGAAAGTGCTCATGGTGAAGTTTGGCTCCTCTCTCTGGCTCCTATTGACTTCCATGTAAAAGTAAACTCCTCAGTAACATTTATGTGACATCACATTTTGGGCTTAAGTCTCTGTGTCCTGTGGTTATCTGTAATGTTGTCTTTGGAAATCCAAATAAAGCCATTTAAGTACTGACCAATCAGAGGCCTTCATTCAGGGGAAACTCCAGCTCTATCCCCACTTAGCAACGGTCTTAGCAACACCTTCTTGTTATGGCACAAAGCTAATGCTGTCAGAACAAATGCCCATATAAGGAAATGACTCCAGCTTCTCCTGCACTAAGGCTAACATTGTGATGTCACACTCAGTCCACTCTTTATATATTCTCAATGCTACAGAGTAGCTCTCTCACCCTCTGAGTATTTCTCTCTCTCCCCCAGAGTACCTCTCTCTCACCTCTGAGTATTTCTCTCTCTCCCCCAGAGTATCTCTCTCTCTCCCCCAGAGTACCTGTCTCTCACCCCCGGAGTATCTCTTTCTCTCCCCCAGAGTACCTCTCTCTCACCTCTGAGTATTTCCCTCTCTCCCCCGGAGTATCTCTTTCTCTCCCCCAGAGTACCTCTCTCTCACCTCTGAGTATCTCTTTCTCTCCCCCAGAGTACCTCTCTCTCACCTCTGAGTATGTCTCTCTCTCCCCCAGAGTACCTCTCTCTCACCTCTGAGTATGTCTCTCTCTCCCCCAGAGTACCTCTCTCTCACCTCTGAGTATTTCTCTCTCTCCCCCAGAGTACCTCTCTACCTCTGAGTATGTCTCTCTCTCCCCCAGAGTACCTCTCTACCTCTGAGTATCTCTCTCTCTCCCCCAGAGTACCTCTCTCTCACCCCCAGAGTATCTAGAGTACCTCTTTCTCACCCCCAGAGTATCTCTCTCTCTCCCCCAGAGTACCTCTCTCTCACCCTCTGAGTAGCTCTCTCCGTAGCTCTCTTCACTGAAGAGGTTGTCACAGTTCAGACTTCGACAGAGTTTCTTGAGGAAGCGCAGGACGTAGTCGATGCTGTTGACGACCGGGAGGCTGAGCAGGTGCTGCTTCCCGTCGAAGGTGGCTTCAACAACAACAACAACAACTTTATCAACAACAACAACAACTTTATCAACAACAACATTTACAGCCGCAAGTGGCAATGAACGGCCGTCTTTGCCAAACTGCTTCTCAAACCTGTGATAATAATCATCATCATACAGTGTACTTTAACTGATGTTACTGATGTGGGTGAGGTCCAGAGAGTGAGGTCCAGAGACCGAGGTCCAGAGAGTAAGGTCCAGAGAGTGAAGGCCGCTGCAGCATGGACTCGGTCCTCAGGGTTTAGAAGTCTTGGTCCTCAGGGTTTAGAAGTCTCGGTCCTCAGGGTTTAGAAGTCTCGGCCCTCAGGGTTCAGGAGGCTCGGTCCTCAGGGTTCAGGAGGCTCGGTCCTCAGGAGGAGGCTTGGTCCTCAGGGTTCAGGAGGCTCGGTCCTCAGGGTTCAGGAGGCTCGGTCCTCAGGGTTCAGGAGGCTCGGTCCTCAGGGTTCAGGAGGCTCGGTCCTCAGGGTTCAGGAGGCTCGGTCCTCAGGGTTCAGAAGGCTTGGTCCTCAGGGTTTAGAAGTCTCGGTCCTCAGGGTTCAGGAGGCTCGGTCCTCAGGGTTCAGGAGGCTTGGTCCTCAGGGTTCAGGAGGCTCGGTCCTCAGGGTTCAGGAGGCTCGGTCCTCAGGGTTCAGAAGGCTTGGTCCTCAGGGTTTAGAAGTCTCGGTCCTCAGGGTTCAGGAGGCTCGGTCCTCAGGGTTCAGGAGGCTCGGTCCTCAGGGTTCAGGAGGCTCGGTCCTCAGGGTTCAGGAGGCTCGGTCCTCAGGGTTCAGGAGGCTTGGTCCTCAGGGTTTAGAAGTCTCGGTCCTCAGGGTTCAGGAGGCTTGGTCCTCAGACCAGTGAAAAAAGAGTCCATGGTGATAGATTATGGGAGAAGGGTGTAGAGGGTGTAAAGGGTGTAGAAGATGTGAAGGGTGTAGAGGGTGTGAAGGGTGTAGAAGATGTGAAGGGTGTAGAGGGTGTGAAGGGTGTAGAGGGTGTGAAGGGTGTAGAGGGTGTGAAGGGTGTAGAGCAGGCATGTCAAAGTCAAATACATCAGAGGGCCAAAAAAACAAATTTGCTGCGAGCCGAGGGCCGGACTGGTTCAATGTTTATTAACTCATTGCCTGCCAACCTATTTCAGAACAGGTACTCCCATATTGCCAGCAGTTTCTGATGATTTTTTATAGATTTTTCAAGACCCACAGAAGATTGTGTACTATGACTATCTGAAATCCGAAACCAGATTCTGAAAGAATAGACTGTCTACTTTCATCAGCAAAAAGAATTTTGTTTCTTGCTTGTAATCCCCAGTTGAGTAGAGGGAAGTTTTACTGAAATCACCAAAAAGCTGAGAAAAAAGAGGCACAACAAGTGCATCTAGCTGTTTTCAAACCATTCAGAGAGCGCTGCTGCCATCTGCTGGCTCGATTCAATATGCTCTCAAGCTTATCCCCAAACATATTAGATATAATAGACATCTGGGAACATGAAAATAGCGGAAAACGCAATTGACGTAATAGTGCGTCAATGGCAGGCAACGGGCCATATAAAATTCATTCGCGGGCCGGATTTGGCCCGCGGGCCTTGACGTTGACACATGTGGTGTAGAGGGTGTGAAGGGTGTAGAGGGTGTGAAGGGTGTAGAGGGTGTAAAGGGTGTAGAGGGTGTGAAGGGTGTAGAGGGTGTGAAGGGTGTAGAGGGTGTGAAGGGTGTAGAGGTTGTGAAGGGTGTAGAGGATGTGAAGGGTGTAGAGGGTGTGAAGGGTGTAGAGGGTGTAAAGGATGTATAGGGTGTAGAGGATGAAGAGGAGCGGGCCGAGTACCGAACCTTGAGGAACACCAGTGGGGACAGGGGAGGTATCACACATGTTTACAGACCTGAGCCTTAGTTGTTTGTTGAGACCTGCAGACAGTGCAGATGGAGAGACCAGAGAGAGAAACCAGAGAGAGAGAGACCAGAGAGAGAGGGACCAGAGACAGAGAGACCAGAGACAGAGAGACCAGAGACAGAGACCAGGGAGAGAGAGACCAGAGAGACAGAGACCAGAGAGAGCGACCAGAGAGAGACCAGAGATAGAATACTTTTACAAACATCAGTAGTGAACATTCATCTGCTTTCCATCCTACTGCAGTTCATCTGTATTTTTCAGGTAAAATCCAATGCACCAACCCGGATGGACCCGGATGGACCTGGATAGACCTGGATGGACCCGGATGGACCCGGATGGACCCGGATGGACCCGGATCGATAGTTTGAAATGGATGGTTTTATTCACCTGAGATCTTCTCTCCTCCGTATCCTTGTGTCAAAAGCGTAAAGACGTTCTTTTGTTGGAATGCACTGTCGATGCAGCCCTGCACGGCCTGCTGCAGCACAACAGAGGGCCGGTCTGGGCCAAAATGGTCCGGTAGGAGCTGGATCTTCTTCCGGTCGAGGTTTGGTCCAGTGTCGGCCCGTTTGTTTATGTAGATGCACACTGAGAGAAAAGACATCAACCAACCAGATGCATACATGTGTTAGCATGTATTAGCGTATGTTAG
>OZ035834.1:33040796-33240796 GCA_964034765.1 Knipowitschia caucasica | reverse complement strand
TCTCTCTCTTGTCTCAGCAGCAGAGGTGTTGTAGCCGTTGGTGGTGTCTGCCGAAATTCTAAATTCTTTCTTATCCTTTTTTTTGGTAAATGATCATTCCCCAGTGGATTACTGCTCTGCACGCACACAAATGTACACACACCTACACACATACGTGCACACTCCCACGTGCACACTCCTACGTGCACTCTCACGTGCACACTCATACACTCCTTTCAAGTATTTGTGATGTTTTATTTTTGTGTTTTCAGTTTTTCTCAAAACCAAAACCTCCGCAAGGATTTTACATTTACGGAGACGTCGGTAAGATCAAAGACTAGACTCAAGACTAGACTCAAGACTAGACTCAAGACTAGACTCAAGACTAGACTCAAGACTAGACTCAAGACTAGACTCAAGACTAGACTCAAGACTAGACTCAAGACTAGACTCAAGACTTGAGTCTTGAGTCTAAAGTCTAAAGGCCTTTTGGTACAGACCGAGCCGAGGTCTGTGCACAAAGACCAAGGTCTGATATTTCTCTGCACAGACCGAGCAAGCGAGGTTAATAAATGTTTTATTATATGGCTTTTTATGCAAATATCGATCTGAGACTTGGTTTTCCTAATCGTGTTTTTACCTTTCTGGTCTGTAACGAAGTTGTCAATCTCGTCTTGACAGTTTGGAGTTTTCGTGGTTATTTACTGTTATTACTTCCTCTGGCGCTTCGAAGTCGTCGCTCATTCTTTCTTTACCGAGGAAAGATATCAAATCTGACCGATTGTCATGGTAACGGTCCAAGAGGGGAAAATATCAGACCACAAATCAACCAATCAGAGCGCGCGTACGATCCAAGTCATATAATATATATATATACAGTGCCTTGCGAAACTATTCGGCCCCCTTGAACCTTTCAACATTTCGCCACATTTCAGGCTTCAAACGTAAAGATATAAAATTTTAATTTTTTGTCATGAATCAACAACAAGTGGGACACAATCATGAAGTGGAACGAAATTTATTGGATAATTTAAACTTTTTTAACAAATAAAAAACTGAAAAGTGGGGCGTGCAATATTATTCAGCCCCTTGCGCTAATACTTTGTAGCGCCACCTTTTGCTGCAATTACAGCTGCAAGTCGCTTGGGGTATGTCTCTATCAGTTTTGCACATCGAGAGACTGGAATTTTTTCCCATTCTTCCTTGCAAAACAGCTGGAGCTCAGTGAGGTTGGATGGAGAGCGTTTGTGAACAGCAGTCTTCAGCTCTTTCCACAGATTCTGGATTGGATTCAGGTCTGGACTTTGACTTGGCCATTCTAACACCTGGATACGTCTATTTGTGAACCATTCCATTGTAGATTTGGCTTTATGTTTTGGATCATTGTCCTGTTGGAAGATAAATCTCCGTCCCAGTCTCAGGTCTTTTGCAGACTCCAACAGGTTTTCTTCCAGAATGGTCCTGTATTTGGCTCCATCCATCTTCCCATCAATTTTAGCCATCTTCCCTGTCCCTGCTGAAGAAAAGCAGGCCCAAAGCATGATGCTGCCACCACCATGTTTGACAGTGGGGATGGTGTGTTCAGGGTGATGAGCTGTGTTGCTTTTACGCCAAACATATCGTTTTGCATTGTGGCCAAAAAGTTTGATTTTGGTTTCATCTGACCAGAGCACCTTCTTCCACATGTTTGGTGTGTCTCCCAGGTGGCTGGTGGCAAACTTTAAACGAGACATTTTATGGATATCTTTGAGAAATGGCTTTCTTCTTGCCACTCTTCCATAAAGGCCAGATTTGTGCAGTGCACGACTGATTGTTGTCCTATGAACAGACTCTCCCACCTCAGCTGTAGTTATCTGCAGTTCATCCAGAGTGATCATGGGCCTCTTGGCTGCATCTCTGATCAGTCTTCTCCTTGTTTGAGATGAAAGTTTGGAGGGACGGCCGGGTCTTGGTAGATTTGCAGTGGTCTGATACTCCTTCCATTTCAATATAATTGCTTGCACAGTGCTCCTTGAGATGTTTAAAGCTTGGGAAATCTTTTTGTATCCAAATCCGGCTTTAAACTTCTCCACAACAGTATCTCGGACCTGCCTGGTGTGTTCCTTTGTCTTCATGGTTCTCTCTGCGCTTTAAACAGAACCCTGAGACCAGTGGTTTCGCTAGAGATCATTTCAGCCCGTCATAATGAAGGACAGGGTCCAAAAAAATCCGTCATGAGCTATTTTTATCCGTCATTTTATTTTCACGTTTGAAATACCCTATAGGCTATTAATTAAACAATTGTATAAACAAAAACAGGCTTGATAACGTGCTTTATTAGCTGTTCGTTTACAAATGTACAATACATTTAATTTGTGATTATATAAAGTTGCATAAAAATCGCAAAACAATCGACAACTCTGCGTAACATTTAACCTCCATTAACATGTGGAACAAACACGTACAGGAGTTTGCCTGAATGCGGTTATTAAACCTTCTTTCGCGGCTTTGTGGACTTAAACTGAGCACTCGCCTGTTCATAATTGAATGTGTGCAGGGCTGGCGACACAGAGGCGATTGTCATTAGAGTTTGTGTGTTTGTCTCGGTCAGACGGCTTCGAAGTGCAGTTTTGATTTTATTTTGGAGACTGAAGCCGCGCTCAGCAGCGACACTTGACACAGGAATAACAAGCGCTACTTCGGCCAGAGTTTTGTAGTCTGGGAACATCTCCGCGTATGTGTTGATGAGAAGCTTACAGGAGTCCTTAAATGGCGGGTTACCTGAACCTGCAAGCACACGTTTCACGGAGCAAAAGTCCCGTACCATCCTTTCCTTTTCAACGAGTGAGACCGCTGCGTTTGGGTGCGCGCCATAAAAGTCAGCAAGGCGCTCGACAGCATCCAAGCCGTACTCCTGGAGCGCGCTGTTCGTGTTCGGAAAACGAGAGGCGTTGAGGACAGTGTCGAGGTCAGAAATGTGGCTCACATCCCCAGAAGGGAATCTCTTTTTAATTGACTTCATAATCTCACCAATATACTGCGCTCGTAAGGCGGAGAAGCCGTGTTCATCCACGTGAGTGAGCCGATGACCACAGAAGATGCCCTCTCGAAAGCACTCAACAAACTTCTTCTCCACATCCCCGAGGCCTTTTTCGAAGTCATCCAGATTGGCGAGGGTCATGCTCACAATGGGCTGAATAGAAGATATGTTTACGTCCTCTTTTTGAAACGTGAGATTCATTCGGTTTACAGTAGCCAAGACATCAGCAAGCAGGTGAGTTAACGCAGGGAATGCATGCTTCAGGAGTTGTTTGTGTAAACCTTTTGCAATCGGGCAACCATTCGCAGCTTCTTCTTCCAACTCCATGACCACACATGCCCAGTTGGCACGAATGCCTTTCACCGCTCTCTCCAGGGACAGCCAACGCGTAGCGCATGGTTGTTTTAAACTCAGCGCGTCACCTTCATTCATTTCCAGTTGTAGTTGGTGAAGTCTATGTGTGCGTATAGGAGAGTTTTTGTAGTAAGTGTACACGTTGTTCAGAGTTGTCACATAGGCACTGACTTGACGCACGGCTTTGGATGCGTCACGGGCTGCCAGTGCTGTTCTGTGCGCACCACAGTGTATGTTCAGGAGATAAGGGCAGTCATCTTGGCGTAACTGTTGAGCAACTCCAGCTTTTCGACCCACCATCACATTCGCCCCATCACTTCCCAGTCCCACTACGCGATCCAGAGCCACACCACGACCCGATAGAACTTCTTTAATTTTGGCTGTGATGCACCCTGCGGTGCCAGAGGACATGGCATAATTTCCAAGGAAATTAGTTTCAGGCTCTCCCTTTAGTTGGTATGTTAGGTAGATTATCAGCATTTTGTCCACTGTGATATTCGTGGTTTCATCCAGTATTATGCCAACAAATCTGCTGTCAGCGATGCGGTCATTAACAGTGTTGTTTATGGTCTGAGCTATCGCATCCTCCATTTCGTTCACACTTTGGTTGTGAGTGTACACGTGTGCAGCGTTTAAGTTTGGGCAGCCAGTGGACTGTAATAGTTCTATTATTTTTGGGTAAAGGTGGCTTGGTGTATTGGTGTTCGCCATGTGAAGTACAACTTTCAGTTGGGTTTTCAGAGCCTCGTTACAAGCTGCCTGTGACTGCGACACATGCTTCTCCATAGCTACAGTTTGGTTCAAAATACGAGATGCTTCCTTATGGCTTAAGCTTTTCTTGTGGTCATTTAATGATGATTTTTGAAAAGTGGGACAACCACGGACAAAGCCGTTGCTCATTTTAGCTTCTTGGCAAATTTGACAATACATTTTTCCATCTTTCATGGTTAGCCATGTGAACTCTTGCTCCCACTGTGACCGATACTCCCTTCGGGTTTCCTTGGCGCCTCGGTCCAGTGGACGAGGGGGTGAAACCGACGGATGTTGAATGGTGTCTTCATTGTCCTCCTCAAATGAAGGGGGTCTTTTTTGTCCCCTGCTGTCATTATTTTGAGCTGAAGCAGATCGCTGAAAAAAATCTTTTAGGCTCAACTGATTTGACATTTTTGCTAATGACTGCTATCTGTCAAATATGACATGTGACAGCCTGTATCATATAAACGGCGCTGGCGCCATCTAGTGGAGAGGACGGTCAACTACGACTCGCAATGTAAAATTTTAACTTAATTTTCAATCTTTCAAAATGACGGACGGCCTTCCAAATTTTACGTCAGAAAAAAAAAAAAATCCGTCAATGACGGAGAATTTTCAGTTAATGTAACCTCTGCCTGAGACTATCAAAGAGCAGGTGCATTTATACGGAGACTTGATTACACACAGGTGCATTCTATTTATCATCATCAGTCATTTAGGACAACATTGGATCATTCAAAGATCCTCACTCAACTTCTGGAGTGAGTTTGTTGCACTGAAAGTAAAGGGGCCGAATAATATTGCACGCCCCACTTTTCAGTTTTTTATTTGTTAAAAAAGTTTAAATTATCCAATAAATTTTGTTCCACTTCACGATTGTGTCCCACTTGTTGCTGATTCATGACAAAAAATATTTGTTATATCTATGTTTGAAGCCTGAAATGTGGCGAAATGTTGAAAGGTTCAAGGGGGCCGAATACTTTCGCAAGGCTCTGTGTGTATATATATATATATATATATATATGTATATATGTGTGTGTATATATATGTGTGTATTGCTGTTATATATAATGTATAAATGTAAAGTTGTGTGTTTCAGGCACTGGGAAGACGATGGTGATGGACATGTTTTATACTTATGTGGAAACAGACCAGAAGAAAAGAGTTCATTTCCATGGTTTCATGTTGGACGTCCATAAAAGTGAGACCAGTGAGCGAGAGACCAGAGAGAGAGACCAGAGAGAGAGACCAGAGAGAGAGACCAGAGAGAGAGACCAGAGAGAGAGACCAGAGAGAGAGACCAGAGAGAGAGACCAGAGAGAGAGACCAGAGAGAGAGACCAGAGAGAGAGACCAGAGAGAGAGACCAGAGAGAGAGACCAGAGAGAGAGACCAGAGAGAGAGACCAGAGAGAGAGACCAGAGAGAGAGACCAGAGAGAGAGACCAGAGAGAGAGACCAGAGAGAGAGACCAGAGAGAGAGACCAGAGAGAGAGACCAGAGAGAGAGACCAGAGAGAGAGACCAGAGAGCGAGACCAGAGAGCGAGACCAGAGAGCGAGACCAGAGAGCGAGACCAGAGAGCGAGACCAGAGAGCGAGACCAGAGAGCGAGACCAGAGAGCGAGACCAGAGAGCGAGACCAGAGAGCGAGACCAGAGAGCGAGACCAGAGAGCGAGACCAGAGAGCGAGACCAGAGAGCGAGACCAGAGAGCGAGACCAGAGAGCGAGACCAGAGAGCGAGACCAGAGAGCGAGACCAGAGAGCGAGACCAGAGAGCGAGACCAGAGAGCGAGACCAGAGAGCGAGACCAGAGAGCGAGACCAGAGAGCGAGACCAGAGAGCGAGACCAGAGAGCGAGACCAGAGAGCGAGACCAGAGAGCGAGACCAGAGAGCGAGACCAGAGAGCGAGACCAGAGAGCGAGACCAGAGAGCGAGACCAGAGAGCGAGAGACCAGAGAGCGAGAGACCAGAGAGCGAGAGACCAGAGAGCGAGAGACCAGAGAGCGAGAGACCAGAGAGCGAGAGACCAGAGAGCGAGAGACCAGAGAGCGAGAGACCAGAGAGCGAGAGACCAGAGAGCGAGAGACCAGAGAGCGAGAGACCAGAGAGCGAGAGACCAGAGAGCGAGAGACCAGTGAGCGAGAGACCAGTGAGCGAGAGACCAGTGAGCGAGAGACCAGTGAGCGAGAGACCAGTGAGCGAGAGACCAGTGAGCGAGAGACCAGTGAGCGAGAGACCAGTGAGCGAGAGACCAGTGAGCGAGAGACCAGTGAGCGAGAGACCAGTGAGCGAGAGACCAGTGAGCGAGAGACCAGTGAGCGAGAGACCAGTGAGCGAGAGACCAGTGAGCGAGACACACAGCTGCAGTCTGCTTCTGTGCTCAGGTATCCACAGCTGCAGTCTGCTTCTGTGCTCAGGGATCCACAGCTGCAGTCTGCTTCTGTGCTCAGGGATCCACAGCTGCAGTCTGCTTCTGTGCTCAGGGATCCACAGCTGCAGTCTGCTTCTGTGCTCAGGGATCCACAGGTTAAAACAGTCTCTGCCCAAAAGGAAAGCTGGGAAAATGTCTCGATCGTACGACCCCATCGCTCCTGTCGCCGAGGAGATCAGTGAAGAGGCCTCTCTGCTCTGCTTTGATGAGTTCCAGGTACAGACACACACACGCACGCACGCGCACACGCGCACGCGCACACACGCACACACGCACACACGCACACACAGACACCCACACACACACAGACACATACACGCATACACACACGCATACACACACAGACACGCACACAGACACAGACACGCATACACACACAGACACAGACACGCATACACACAGACACGCATACACACACAGACACGCACACAGACACACATACACACACGCATACACACACACACACACAGACACGCACACAGACACACATACACACACGCATACACACACACGCACACAGACACAGACACAGACACAGACACACAGACACGCAGACGCACACGCACACACAGAGACAGACACACACACGCACACACAGACACCCACACAGACACACAGAGACACGCACAAGCACACACAGAGACACGCACAAGCACACACACACACACACACACACAAACAGAGATTGACACACGCGCACAAACAGACACACACACAACCACAGACGCACACACAGTCACAAAACAGAGACACAGACACACACACAGAGAGACACACACTGATATGCACACACATATATACTAACACACACACACACACACACACACACACAGCTACCCCCTGTATCTGAGACAGGGGACTTTAGCTCCTCCCACATGTGACGTCACATGACAGATAAAGGAAATGGATGACCACAGCCCCACAGTATTTATTGTTATTAGGCCCGAGCCCCAACCGGGGTAAGGGCCTATTGCTTTTCCAACGAGTAATGCCTGGGCGAAGCCCAGGCATTACTCGTTGAACTGTTTTAAGTCACAATCTCCGGGCTGCGCCCGGAGATTGTGACCTGCACGCGACGGCACGTGCCCAAGCACTGATAAATCCGTGCCGGAGGCACGGAATGGCTTTGTTCCTGCTCTAGTACACAGTGAAATGATTGAAGTCCTATTAAAGGGGGGTTCCTTCAACTGTTTTACGGACGAATGTCCGGGCGAAGCCCGGACATTCGTCCCCCAAGCCCGACGGCGCGTGCCCAGACACTGACAAAACAGTGCCGGAGGCACTGAATGGCTTTGCTCCTGCTGTAGTATACAGTGTAATGAATGGGGTCCTATGGGGGGGGTGGGTGACCTCATGATGGCGAGGTGATTGACGAGCGCGTCAGCGCTCGTCAATCACCGAGAACCCAATAGTTGCGTTCGTCTGGTCGTTCGCTTTAAAACGACGTATCATTTGTATTATAGGTTACTATGGAAACCTATATTGTTTTTGCTCGAAGATTTAAAAAACAAAATTCCTTATTATTTCTTTCTTTCTTTCTTTTTTCTTCTGCGCTTTGAACCTTAATTTGACCCCCTGAACATTGATGAAAAGTTGTGAAATTTTGCCCAAAATTCAGAACCGGCGAAAAATTTATTTTTTTGGTGTTTATTTTTATGGGAAAAAAAAAATGCCCAAACAGCGCCCCCTACAAAAGTCAGTTTACATTGCGCCTATGGGAGGGGGTCGGAGGTCAAGTTTGTCGTAGAGCCACGAAATTCGGTACACATGTTCCTCAGGTCAAGACATGAAAAAAAAGTTATTATGGCTCCGCCCCCTGACAAACAGGAAGCTCATTAATTTAATTGGAAAATGGAAAAATGAAAAATGATATTTTTCACACATGTCGGCTGGAAATTATCTCCTCCTCGGCCGCTTCACCGATTTGTCTCAAAATCGCTCCACATGGTCTAAACACATGTCCCATCTATTATTGAATATAGAATTTGGATCAATTAAACGTTGTCCGAGCAGAATGTGACATTTTTTTGGGGATTTTTGACAAAAGTAAATTTGCTCCCGTTTGCACAAACAAAACCGGATTTGCACAAAATTTTAATCCATTGTTCAGCTCCAGGGTCTAGGTCATCTGAAAGTGGAAATATTGAAATTGGCTCATTAGCGCCCCCTACAGACTATGTTAAAGTTTTACATGGGCTTTTTAAAATTTAGTTTTGTCAAAATGTTTGAAATTTTGCACATAATTCTGTTTTGTCATCTGGATTCAAAAAGTCAATGACAACATATGGTTATTTTTTACCCTGTTGCCGTGGCGACGACAAACATTCCCCTGTCTGTGTTTATGGCAAAATCGTTAAATCCCTGAAAACTACACATCGCTCAAACATCAAACCAGCCGCGGCCGTTTCACTAATTTGTCTGAAAATCGCTCCACATGGTGTCCACACATGGACCATCAATAGTTGCATATAGAGTTTTAATTAGTCAAACGGTCTGAGCGTGACAGACTCCCAAAGTGTGGTCATTTTCATAGAGAGGTGTGAAGTTCCCATGTTATCCAATGGAGACTGTATGGACACACTCACAGATTGTATGTGTAAACAGGAGCACATTCACAAAGTCTGATTTGCACTAAACTTGACTCTGTTGTTCAACTCCTGGGCCTAGGTCACATGACATTGTGAACAATGACATTGGCCCATTAGCGCCCCCTACAGGCTGAGTAAAGGTTTACATGGGGATACAGGTATTTAGGTTTTATGTTGTTTGATCTCATATTTGACCCACATAACAAACACAAAAACTCACCAAACTTTGCCAAAAGTTTTTTTCAGGCAAAACGTGTATCATTTTGGTGTTCTTTGGTATAACACTAATAAATTGAAATTGTAGGGGGCGCTATTGTACAACATTGAATGCCACCAAATGCACCTACAAAGTCCGATTTGCACAAAATTTGAATTGATTGTTCAACTCTCGGGTTTGGGTAAACTGAACGTGTAAATCATGGAAATGCAGCATTAGCGCCCCCTACAGACTGATTCAAGTGTTGCATGGGGAGAAAGAAGTTTTTCTATTCAGTAGAGACACACACAATCACTGATCATAGGCATTCAAAATGCACAGTGTCGCTCCCATCAGGGGGGCAAAAAAGTGGCGCGTCAGCGCCACCTCCTTTGCGCGGTGCGGCGAGGGCCGTTAGATGCCGCTTGCGGCTTTAATTGTTCTTGTTCTTCGTATGTTCTGACTTTATTATGATGGGATTATAGGTCACGGACATCGCAGACGCCATGATCCTGAAGCAGCTTTTTGAAAACCTCTTTCTTCACGGAGTGGTCGTCGTGGCAACGTCCAACCGGCCCCCACAAGGTCTCCACCCACCGTACATAGGGGCTGTAGACCCAGGACTGAGCTAGGACCGAGGCTGTAGACCCAGGACTGAGCTAGGACCGAGGCTGTAGACCCAGGGCCGAGGCTGTAGACCCAGGGCCGAGGCTGTAGACCCAGGGCCGAGGCTGTAGACCCAGGGCCGAGGCTGTAGACCCAGGACCGAGGCTGTAGACCCAGGACTGAGCTAGGACCAAGGCTGTAGATCCAGGACTGAGCTAGGACCGAGGCTGTAGACCCAGGACCGAGGCGGTAGACCCAGGACCGAGGCGGTAGACCCAGGACCGAGGCTGTAGACCCAGGGCCGAGGCTGTAGACCCAGGACCGAGGCGGTAGACCCAGGACCGAGGCTGCAGACCCAGGACTGAGGCTGTAGACCCAGGACTGAGGCTGTAGACCCAGGACTGAGGCTGTAGAGCCCTAACCAGAGCTCTCCCTCTGCTGCTTCCAGACTTGTACCTGAACGGTCTGCAGAGGGTGAACTTCGTGCCGTTTATTGCGGTTTTAAAGGTGAAAGTGAGATTTGACTGAAAATAAACAATATAAACATTGAAATGTAAATCATGAATGTGTTTCTCTGCAGAAATACTGTCAGACTCTGCGTTTAGATTCTGGGATCGACTACAGGAAGAGAGACCGTCCGTCGGCGGGAAGACTCTACTTCCTGTGAGAGAGCACACACATTTTTATATTGCACTTTTCAGGACACTCAAAGCGTCACATGTATGAGGGGGGAGGGGGAGGGGGTGAGGAGACGGAGAACCTGATTTTTCACACGGCTTCGATACAGTTTTTTTCCACTCTGGAACTCTCTCTCTCTCTCTCTTGCTCTCGTGCTCTCTCTCTCTCTCTCTTGCGCTCGTGCTCGCTCTCTCTATCTCTCTCGCTCTCTCTCTCGCTCTCTCTCGCTCTCTTGCTCTCGTGCTCTCTCTCTCTCTCGCTCTCTCTCTCTCTCGCTCTCTTGCTCTCGTGCTCTCTCTCGCTCTCTTGCTCTCGTGCTCTCTCTCTTGCTCTCGTGCTCTCTCTTGCTCTCGTGCTCTCTCTCTCTTGCTCTCGTGCTCTCTCTCTCTCTCTCTCTTCTCTCTCTCTCTCTCTTGCTCTCGTGCTCTCTCTCTCTCTCTCTCTTGCTCTCGTTCTCTCTATCTCTCGCTCTCTTGCTCTCGTGCTCTCTCTTGCTCTCGTGCTCTCTTTCTCTCTCTCGCTCTCTTGTTCTCGTGCTCTCTCTCTCTCTCTTGCTCTTGTGCTCTCTCTCTCTTGCTCTCGTGCTCTCGTTCTCTCTCTCGCTCTTGTGCTCTCTCTCTCTCTCGCTCTCTTGCTCTCGTGCTCTCGTTCTCTCTCTCGCTCTCTTGCTCTCGTGCTCTCTCTCTCTCTCTCGCTCTCTTGCTCTCTTGCTCTCGTGCGCTCTCTCTCTCTCTCGCTCTCTTGCTCTCGTGCTCTCTCTCGCTCTTGCTCTCGTGCTCTCGTTCTCTCTCTCGCTCTCGTGCTCTCTCTCTCTTGCTCTCTCTCTCGCTCTCTTGCTCTCGTGCTCTCTCTCTCACTCACACTCACACTCACACTTGTGTCTCATGTTTCAGCTCCAGTGAAACCGACGCAGAGTCTGTTTTAGACGCAATGTTTGACGAACTCGCATTTCAACAGAATGACAGTGAGTCACAGCTCTCTCTCTCTGGTCTCTCCCTGGTCTCCCACTCTGGTCTCTCTCCCTGGTCTCCCTCTCTGGTCTCTCTCCCTGGTCTCCCTCTCTGGTCTCTCTCCCTGGTCTCCCTCTCTGGTCTCTCTCCCTGGTCTCCCTCTCTGGTCTCCCTCCCTGGTCTCCCTCTCTGGTCTCTCTCTGGTGTCTCTCCCTGGTCTCCCTCTCTCCCTGGTCTCCCTCTCTCCCTGGTCTTCCTCTCTGGTCTCTCTCTCTGGTCTAAAGCCTGTCTTTTCCGTCAGTCCCGCGGCCGAGGATCCTGAACGTTCTCAACAGAAAAGTGCGTCTGAACAAAGTCTGTGGGAGCATCGCAGACTGTACCTTTGAGGAGCTTTGTGACCGAGTGAGTGGGGGCAGGATCAGGCTGTGTGACCGAGTGAGTGGGGGCAGTATCATGCTGTGTGACCGAGTGAGTGGGGGCAGTATCAGGCCGTGTGACCGAGTGAGTGGGGGCAGTATCATGCTGTGTGACCGAGTGAGTGGGGGCAGTATCATGCCGTTTGACCGAGTGAGTGGGGGCAGTATCATGCTGTGTGACCGAGTGAGTGGGGGCAGTATCATGCTGTGTGACCGAGTGAGTGGGGGCAGTATCATGCTGTGTGACCGAGTGAGTGGGGGCAGTATCATGCTGTGTGACCGAGTGAGTGGGGGCAGTATCGTGCTGTGTGACCGAGTGAGTGGGGGCAGTATCATGCTGTGTGACCGAGTGAGTGGGGGCAGTATCATGCTGTGTGACCGAGTGAGTGGGGGCAGTATCATGCTGTGTGACCGAGTGAGTGGGGGCAGTATCAGGATGTGTGACCGAGTGAGTGGGGGCAGTATCATGCTGTGTGACCGAGTGAGTGGGGGCAGTATCATGCTGTGTGACCGAGTGAGTGGGGGCAGTATCATGCTGTGTGACCGAGTGAGTGGGGGCAGTATCATGCTGTGTGACCGAGTGAGTGGGGGCAGTATCATGCTGTGTGACCGAGTGAGTGGGGGCAGTATCAGGCTGTGTGACCGAGTGAGTGGGGGCAGTATCATGCCGTGTGACCGAGTGAGTGGGGGCAGTATCATGCCGTTTGACCGAGTGAGTGGGGGCAGTATCATGCCGTGTGACCGAGTGAGTGGGGGCAGTATCATGCCGTGTGACCGAGTGAGTGGGGGCAGTATCATGCCGTTTGACCGAGTGAGTGGGGGGCAGTATCATGCCGTGTGACCGAGTGAGTGGGGGCAGTATCAGGCTGTGTGACCGAGTGAGTGGGGGCAGTATCATGCTGTGTGACCGAGTAAGTGGGGGCAGTATCATGCTGTGTGACCGAGTGAGTGGGGGCAGTATCATGCTGTGTGACCGAGTGAGTGGGGGCAGTATCATGCTGTGTGACCGAGTGAGTGGGGGTAGTATCATGCTGTGTGACCGAGTGAGTGGGGGCAGTATCATGCTGTGTGACCGAGTGAGTGGGGGCAGTATCAGGCTGTGTGACCGAGTGAGTGGGGGCAGTATCATGCTGTGTGACCGAGTGAGTGGGGGCAGTATCATGCTGTGTGACCGAGTGAGTGGAGGCAGTATCATGCTGTGTGACCGAGTGAGTGGGGGAAGTATCATGCTGTGTGACCGAGTGAGTGGGGGCAGTATCATGCTGTGGGGTGACTGGTACTAAATGATTCAATCTCATGTTACTTATATAAAATACTAAAGATTGTCTTTCTTTCTCCCTCTGGTCACTCCCTTGTCTCTCCTGGTCTCCCTTTGGTCTCTCTCTCTGGATTCTCTGGTCTCTCTCTGGTTTCTCTGGTCTCTCTCTTGATCTCTCCTGGTCTGTCTCCGGGTCTCTCTCTCTGGTCTCTCTCTCAGCCGTTAGGAGCCAGTGATTACCTGGAGATGTCCAGACTTTTTGACACCGTCTTCATTCGTCATATTCCATTTTTAACATTGAACAAAAAAACTCAGGCGCGACGTCTCATTACCCTGGTGGACGCCTTCTACGACCACAAGGTACGGACTGAGGACTGAGGACTCGGGGCTGGGGACTCGGGGCTGGGGACTCGGGGACTCGGGGCTGGGGACTCGGGGCTGGGGACTCGGGGACTCGGGGACTCGGGGCTGGGGACTCGGGGCTGGGGACTCGGGGACTCGGGGACTCTGGGCTGGGGACTCGGGGCTGGGGACTCGGGGACTCAGGGCTGGGGCTGGGGACTCAGGGCTGGGGACTGGGGACTGGTCCTGGTCTGGTCTCAGTGATTCCAAACCCTCTGGTCCAGGTCCTGGTCCTGGTCCAGGTCTGGTCTCAGTGATCCTAAACCCTCTGGTCCAGATCCTGGTCCTGGTCCAGTTCTGGTCTCAGTGATCCTAAACCCTCTGGTCCAGGTCCGTGTGGTGATCCTGGCAGATTGTCCTCTGGAGGAAATGTTTGTCGATGACGGAGATCAGAATCACGACGAGAGCCACGTCCTGATGGACGACCTGGGACTGAAGCGGGTGAGACACAAGACAATGGAGAGGGAATGGGAGAGCGGAGAGAGAGGGGGGGGAAAGAGAGCGAGGGGAGGGCGAGAGAGCGAAGGAGAGGGAGAGTGAGGGGAGGGAAAGATAGATTGGGGGAGAGAGAATGAAGTGTGTGTCGTTGCAGGACGAGGCCAGTGTTCTGTCCATCTTCAGTGCGGAGGAGGAGAAGTTTGCGTTCCAGAGGACTCTGTCTCGTCTCACAGAGATGCAGACACTGGACTACTGGACCCAAGGAGACCGCTCCAACCAATCAGCACGTAGCATCTGAGGGGGACCGCTCCAACGACCAATCAGAAGACAGCATCTGAGGGGGACCTCTCCAGCGACCAATCAGCACGCAGCATCTGATGGGGACCGCTCCGACCAATCAGAACACAGCATCTGAGGGGGACCGCTCCAACGACCAATCAGCACACAGCATCTGCACCTGATGACAACAAACCAGGAACATTCTCAAATCCACCATTTTGACCTGGAAGAGTCCAGAGCACTTTATAATAGGCCTGTTTCCACCATCTCTGCTCTGCCCTACTCTACCCTACTCTACTCTACTCTACTCTACCCTACTCTACTCTACTCTACTTACCCTACTCTACTCTACTCTACTTACACTACCCTACTCTACTCTACTTACACTACCCTACTCTACCCTACTTACACTACCCTACTCTACTCTACCCTACTTACACTACCCTACTCTACTCTACTTACACTACCCTACTCTACCCTACTTACACTACCCTACTCTACTCTACTTACACTACCCTACTCTACTCTACTCTACTTACACTACCCTACTCTACTCTACTCTACTTACACTACCCTACTCTACCCTACTTACACTACCCTACTCTACTCTACTTAAACTACCCTACTCTACTCTACCCTACTTACACTACCCTACTCTACTCTACTTACACTACCCTACTCTACCCTACTTACACTACCCTACTCTACTCTACTTACACTACCCTACTCTACTCTACTTACACTACCCTACTCTACTACTACCCTACTTACACTACCCTACTCTACTCTACTTACACTACCCTACTCTACCCTACTTACACTACCCTACTCTACTCCTACTTAAACTACCCTACTCTACTACTACCCTACTCTACTCTACCCTACTTACACTACCCTACTCTACTCTACTTACACTACCCTACTCTACCCTACTTACACTACCCTACTCTACTCTACTTAAACTACCCTACTCTACCCTACTTACACTACCCTACTCTACTCTACCCTACTTACACTACCCTACTTACACTACCCTACTCTACTCGACCCTACTCTACTCTAACCTACTCTACTGTACCAACCTGGGACAAACCGGTATCTGGGGAAACTGTCAGTTAGAACACTTTAGTACCAGCTCTGTTTAGTACTGGTTACACAGGACTAGTGGGGTAGAGTAGGGCTGGGCCGGGCCGGGCTGGGCTGGTGGAAACAGGGCTATCTTCACATGCACCATCTCCCCTGCAGTGTCCTCGTCGTCATGGAGATGCCCTGACAATTCCTATTTATTTAGTTCCAGGTGATTTTGAGGAGAATAAAGTGAGCCGTGTTGTTAAAGTGTGTCCACGGTCTCTGTCGGCACAAGTGTAGAGGAAGTTGTGGATTTAGAAACAACAGATCAGAGAATCAGACACATGGGAGCCACAGGTCAGTGTTGTAGACTTGGTTTGAAATGATTCATTTCTCAAAACAATAAAAACTAAATATTTTTATCATTAGAAGTTCCTTATTTCTTCCAATATTTGGTATGTTTTATTGTTTGTTTTCACAGAACGTACACAAATCAGATATTTCTCTTCATTATTATTATTAGTGTTTTTAAGTGATGTTTCAGCGTCACCGTTTCTACTGAAACCTTTTATTTATCCTGGTTCTGTGTGAGAGCGGAGGAGGAAGACCAAGGACTGAGCCTGTAGACCCAAGGACTGTAGACCCAGGACTGAGGCTGTAGACCCAGGACTGAGGCTGTAGACCCAAGGACCGTAGACCCAGGACTGAGGCTGTAGACCCAGGACTGAGGCTGTAGACCCAAGGACTGTAGACCCAGGACTGAGGCTGTAGACCCAAGGACTGTAGACCCAGGACTGAGGCTGAGGCTGTAGACCCAGGACTGAGGCTGAGGCTGTAGATCCAGGACTGAGGCTGTAGACCCAGGACTGAGACTAGTCGCTGTAGACTTCTGTAGACCACTCCTCTGGGGAGAAACCGGTCCAGTTCCGTCTCCTGTAGATGGTTTGGATCAGCTCCTCCTTTATAAAGAGATTAAGATGAAGAGGGTCCAGCAGGGGTCAGTGTTGGACACTGAGAACTGGACCGGGCCCTCTTGGCAGAGGTTTGTGCTCCATCTGTGCTCTTCTCGCCTCAATCACCTTTGGTTCTGTATTTATATTTTGATCAGGTCAGAGCTCTCAGGGAAATAATGGACTGGGTCTGAAACGTAAACAGCATTTTACCAACTACGTCACTAGTCCTAACACAGGGACTGGCCTCCTGCTGGGACTCTGAGGAGCACAGGGACTGGCCTCCTGCTGGGACTCAGGGAAGCACATGGACTGGCCTCCTGCTGGGACTCCGGGAAGCACAGGGACTGGCCTCCTGCTGGGACTCTGAGGAGCACAGGGACTGGCCAGCTGGGACTCACAGAGACTGGCCACTTGCTGGTCCCAGAGTCAGGACTTATATGATGGTATGATCTGATGAAGATGACGTCATTGGTTTCTGCTGCTACCGCTTTAAGCGCGCGGAGCGGGGGGTAGTGCTGTGGTCTGCGGCAGACGCGGTAGAAGCGGCAGAGGCGGCAGGAGCGGCAGAGGCGGCAGGAGCGGCAGGACACTGAATGAGATGTCCTCACGCGCGGAATCAGTCGTCGTGCGGGACACGCGAGGGACACCGCGCGGCCTGAGCGCGTGCCATTGATGCCGTACACGCGGCGGAGGATCACAGCTCTCGCGGAGACAAAGGTGAATAATGTTGCGCGTGAATATGCGTGTGAATATGCGTGCGTGTGGAGCGGTGAAATAGCGATACACAAAGTGCACGCGCCTCCGTGGGATACGCGTACGCGTGAACGTTTTTCCAGAGTGCGTTTACTCACGCACACGCGCTCCTCATTGGATCCAACCGTGACACATGAAGAACCCGGGCGTGTGCGTGTGTGCGTGCGTGTGCGTGTCCAGATTCCTTCAGGTGAGCTGAGGATGTCTGCAGCTCCACTCACTAACCCTAGGCCTCTTGTCTGCATCTTGTTAGCTGAGGTGCACAGCCGGGTCTTGGTCAGTTTGCAGTGGTCCATGCTCCTCCCATATCCAGATGGAACAGAACAGGCTTTTGTGACCTCAGAAAACACGTCCTGGTCTCAGGTCTCTGTCCTGAAGTCCTCCCACATTAGTCCTGAGATGACTGGGCCTCCTGCTAGGACTCTGAGGAGCACAGGGACTGGCCTCCTGCTAGGACTCTGAGGAGCACAGGGACTGGCCTCCTGCTAGGACTCGAAAATGTACAGGACTAAAGCAGGTCTAAAGCAGGTCTAAAGCAGGACTAAAGCAGGTCTAAAGCAGGTCTAAAGCAGGTCTAAAGCAGGTCTAAAGCAGGTCTAAAGCAGGACTAAAGCAGGTATAAAGCAGGACTAAAGCAGGTCTAAAGCAGGTCTAAAGCAGGTCTAAAGCAGGACTAAAGCAGGACTAAAGCAGGTCTAAAGCAGGTCTAAAGCAGGACTAAAGCAGGACTAAAGCAGGTCTAAAGCAGGTCTAAAGCAGGACTAAAGCAGGTCTAAAGTAGGATTAAAGCAGGATTAAAGCAGGTCTAAAGCAGGTCTAAAGCAGGTCCAAAGCAGGTCCAAAGCAGGTCCAAAGCAGGTCTAAAGCAGGACTAAAGCAGGTCTAAAGCAGGTCTAAAGCAGGTCTAAAGCAGGTCTAAAGCAGGTCTAAAGCAGGACTAAAGCAGGACTAAAGCATACAGGTCTAAAGCATACAGGTCTAAATCAGGAGGACATGAGGAGGCAGCCTTTCAGGTTAATGCTAAAATCTGGAACAGCCTCCTTGAAAATGTGAGACCGACTTCTTCAAATCCAGGTTGAAACGGTTCAGTTTCTGCAAACTCTCTTTAATGTGATTGTTTATTGTTTTAAAACCGTGTGCGTTTCTTTATCTCTTCTTTTTTTGCAAATTAAAACCTTTGGTCCCGTCTTCCTCAGCCCCGAGTCCTGGAGCATGGAGCCCCCCCCTTCAGAGCAGGACTTCGACCCGGACTTCGAGCCCCAGAAGCGCCCGCGGTCCTGCACCTGGCCTCTGCCGCGGCCCGAGTCCAACCAACCAGGAAGCGCCGAGAACCAGGTGATCCCAGAGGAGGAGGACGACCCGGGCCCAGGGGCGGGACATCCGGAGGCCAGGGGGGCAGGCTCCTCTGGCTCCGCCCCCTCTGCTGGCCCCGCCCCCTCCTCACAGCTGCGTAAACCGTGCGCTCGGAGGAACGCGTGGGGGAACCTGTCGTACGCAGACCTGATCACGCAGGCCATCGAGACCAGTGCGGACCAGAGACTCACGCTGGCCCAGAT
Organism: Knipowitschia caucasica; assembly: GCA_964034765.1. Classification (NCBI taxonomy): domain Eukaryota; kingdom Metazoa; phylum Chordata; class Actinopteri; order Gobiiformes; family Gobiidae; genus Knipowitschia; species Knipowitschia caucasica. The sequence continues at coordinate 33,222,118 of OZ035834.1, read as the reverse complement.
CTACGACTGGATGGTCCAACATGTCCCCTACTTTCAGGACAAGGGGGACACTAACAGCTCTGCGGGGTGGAAGGTGAGACCCGAGACCAGGGACCAGGGACCAGAGACAAGGGACCAGAAAGAGACCAGGGACCAGAGAGAGACCAGAGACCAAGGATCAGGGACCAGAGACCAGAGAGCTGAGTCTGCAGACCGGAGACCGGACTCTGGGGGACACAGAGTGAAAGAGAGGAGAGAGAACATTTGGATCCAACACTTATGAATTTGTCTTTTCTTGTAGAACTCGATTCGTCACAACCTGTCGCTGCACAGCCGCTTCCTCAAGGTGCAGAACGAAGGCTCGGGAAAGAGCTCCTGGTGGATGTTGAACCCGGACGGAGGAAAAGGCGGGAAAGCTCCTCGCCGTCGCGCTGTCTCCATGGACAACAGCAAACACATGAAAGGCGCCCGAGTCCGGGCCACAAAGAAGAAGGCGTCTGTGCAGGCGGACGGCAGCTCGGGCAGCCCCACCTCCCGCAGCAGCGACGAACTGGACGCCTGGACCGACTTTCGCTCCAGAACCGACTCCAACGCCAGCTCCCTCAGCGGCCGGCTCTCCCCCATTCTGGCCAATCTGGACCCAGACTCCAGCCCGAGCATGTCTCCCTGCCCCTCGGGCCTCTCTGACCTCCCCCTGAGCCTCAGCCACGGCCTGGCTGACGACCTCATGGACCACCTTCTGGATAACATTAGTTTGACGGCGTCGCAGCAGCCGCCTCCCGGGGAAGACGAGCTCGGCCCCAACGGACAAGTCTTCACGTTCCCGTGTGGGAGTCCCTCCAGTGGCTACGGGGCCTTGTTCAGCCCGAGCCCCCTCAGTCTGAGGGCATCTCCCATGCAGACCATTCAGGAGAACAAGCCCGCGTCCTTTTCCCCTCTTTTCAGCGAGGTTTTACAGGACGTGCTGACGTCTCTGGACTCCCCTGCTAGCGTCATGCTAACGCAGTCTGATCCGCTGATGTCCCAGGCCAGCAGCGGCGTGGCGATGCAGGGTTCCCGTCGGAACGCTGCATCGCTCCGTAAAGAGCCGGTGGCCACAGCGCGGCTCACGGTCTCCGCTCACATCCAGGAGCTGGAGCTGTTCGACCACTGCGACATGGACGCCATCGTCCGGAACGAGCTCATGGACGCAGACTGTCTGGACCTCAGCTTTGACTCCTGTAAGAACAGCTCGAGCTGAGGGGGCGGGGCCTGAGCGGAGGGGGCGGGGCCTGAAAAATGTCTCATTGATTCCGTTTTTGCTGTAAAATGTGACAATTACCACTATTATTGTTTTTATATTTTCTAATGTTTTTTTATTCGGTAGAAAAGGTGGAACAGTGTTCTGACCCACAATGCATCCTGTTCACTGCCCTCGCCTGGCCCCACTTTCACTGTAGAGTACTGTAGAGTACTGTAGAGTACTGTAGAGTACTGTAGAGTACTACAGAGCCGTGTAGAGTACTGTAGAGTACTGTAGAGTACTGTAGAGTACTGTAGAGTACTGTAGAGTACTGTAGAGTACTGTATAGTTGTGAAATCTAAAGCAAACGTGTCCAAACTGCGGTCCGCGGGCCAAATGTGTGGTTTTATCCGGCCCCTGCCTTCAGCTCCTGCAGTGCAGCACGACTGCACTGTATCAGCTGTTGCATTTATTTGAATAGACCCAGGACTGACACCGTGACATGGGCGGCACGGTGGCTGAGTGGATAGCACTCTCGCCTCTCAGCAAGAAGGTCCTGGGTTCGAATCCCGGTCGGACCAGGGCCTTTCTGAGTGGAGTTTGCATGTTCTCCCCGTGTCTGCGTAGGTTTCCTCCGGGTACTCCGGTTTCCCCTACCACTAAAAATATGTCCAATAGTTCTGGCATGTGCCTCCTGCACTGGCGACCCTGCTTCCATCTCTGTGTGGAGTGAGAGACAAATGCCCAAAATTAACAATTGTAAACCGCTTTGAGACTCAGATCTGCAGTGAAAAGGCGGTATATAAATACAAACTTACTTACTTACTTACTTACTTACTGAGGCTGTAGACCAAGGACTGAGCCTGTAGACCCAGGACTGAGGCTGTAGACCCAGGACTGAGCCTGTAGACCCAGGACTGAGCCTGTAGACCCAGGACTGAGGCTGTAGACCCAGGACTGAGGCTGTAGACCCACCTTTTTTATTTTGTATTCCTCCTTGGTATTGATGACATCACGCTCAGCAACCAATGAAATGGACCGAACCTCCTCCAAATGATCATGTGACAAATTAGATTCTACAAATATGTGTCATAAAGATGTGCCACACTCACAGCTAAAGACACACACACTGACACAGCTACAGACACACACACTGACACAGCTAAAGACACACACACTGACAGTTACAGACGCACACACACACACTGACAGTTACAGACGCACACACACACACTGACAGTTACAGACGCACACACACACTGACAGTTACAGACGCACACACACACTGACAGTTACAGACGCACACACACACACTGACAGTTACAGACGCACACACACACTGACACACACTGACAGTTACAGACACGCACACACACTGACAGTAGCCTAGTGTATACTTGCGCTGCTTACGTTAGCGGTTGCGGTGGACCTACGCAAGCACAATTTAATTTATACTCCTTGAGGAGTTTTGAGGAGAATGTTGTAATCCCACAACCAACCACATGGTGGCGATCTCACAGGAGTTTAGAAACCAAAGCGGTCTCATTTACGCTGCTTCAAAAACATGAACAAACCGAGCTGTTTGAGATCATTCCATGTGTTTCTACTGTAGGTTTATGTGATAGTTCTATGGACTCATTATTTCTTCACTCATTTAACTGTGATGCTGTGAATAAAGACACAGTTCTGTTGGAAACATAGTTATTATTAAATTGTTTTCAGCACAAACAGCAAAACAATAAAAGTGGTAAATATCTGAGACAAACATGAACAATTTATAAGTGCAGGAGGAATGGAACAGACACAGCTACGATTCAAACAAGACAGGAACAGTTTATAAGTTATATATATGTTAGATATAAGTTAGATATATGTTAGATATATGTTAGATATGCAACAGAACTCTAGTCCACAGTCTCCTGTATATCAGGCTCTGAGCCCAAACTGCTTTTCCTTTGGTTTCTTCGAAGCACAAAGCTCTCTGCTCCATAGTGCCTCGTCCATGTCCCTGCTGCAGCCGCTCCGTGCTACTTTCCAATACACACACACGGACCAATCACAGCGGAGATTCCTTGCGGCGACCCATACGTAGTTAGAACATTTCGATGCTGCGCGGCAGGCGACGTAAGGGGCTTGCGGTGACCAACGCGTTGCGCAAGTGACGTCACGTCACCTGCGTAAGCGCGAGTATACACAGACACACACACACTGACAGTTACAGACACACACACACACACACACTGACAGTTACAGACACACACACACACACTGACAGTTACAGACACACACACACACACTGACAGTTACAGACACACACACACACTGACAGTTACAGACACACACACACACTGACAGTTACAGACACACACACACACACTGACAGTTACAGACACACACACACACTGACAGTTACAGACACACACACACACTGACAGTTAAAGACGCACACACACACTGACAGTTACAGACGCACACACACTGACAGTTGAAGACGCACACACACACTGACAGTTACAGACACACACACACTGACAGTTACAGACACACACTCACACACACACTGACAGTTACAGACACATACACACACACACACTGACAGTTACAGACACACACACACTGACAGTTACAGACACACACACACACACACTAACAGTTACAGACACACACACACTGACAGTTAAAGACGCACACACACACTGACAGTTACAGACACACACACTGACAGTTACAGATACACACACACACTGAAAGTTAGACACACTCACACTGACAGTTACAGACGCACACATACTGACAGTTACAGAAACACACACACACTGAAAGTTACTGACACACACACACTGACAGTTACAGACGCACACACACACATTGACAGTTACAGACACACACACACGCACTGACAGTTAAAGACGCACACACACACTGACAGTTAGACACACACACACTGACAGTTACAGACACACACACACTGACAGTTACAGACACACACACACACACTGACAGTTACAGACACAAACACACTGACAGTTAAAGACGCACACACACACTGACAGTTACAGACACACACACTGACAGTTACAGATACACACACACACTGACAGTTAAAGACGCACACACACTGACAGTTACAGACACACACACACACTGAAAGTTAAAGACACACTCACACTGACAGTTACAGACACACACACACTGACAGTTAAAGACACACACACACACTGACAGTTACAGACACACACACACACACTGACAGTTACAGACACACACACACTGACAGTTACAGACACACACACACTGACAGTTACACACACACACACTGACAGTTACACACACACACACTGACAGTCACAGACACACACACACACACTGACAGTTACAGACACACACACACACTGACAGTTACAGACACACACACACTGACAGTTAAAGACACACACACACACTGACAGTTACAGACACACACACACACACTGACAGTTACAGACACACACACACTGACAGTTAAGACACACACACACACTGACAGTTACAGACACACACACACTGACAGTTACAGACACACACACTGACAGTTACACACACACACACTGACAGTTACACACACACACACTGACAGTTACACACACACACGCTGACAGTTACACACACACACACTGACAGTTACAGACACACACACTGACAGTTACACACACACACGCTGACAGTTACACACACACACACTGACAGTTAAAGACACACACACACTGACAGTTAAAGACACACACACACACTGACAGTTAAAGACACACACACACAGCTTTTGTGCCATAAATTCACAAATAATGATTTTTCTTGCTCTTTGTCTTAAATCTGTTTATTTCACAGTGAAAACATGAGTGTGATAAAAACACATCCCTCTGTCTCTGTCTCTGTTCCACACAATCTGACACCGAGTCACAGCTGCCCTGGGGCACACTGACAGAAGTGAGGCAACCAGTCTGTGCCATCGGCCCCTCCCACCACCACCAACCATTCACACACACACACACACACACACACACACACACACACACACACACACACACACACACACTCTAATGTGGGGGAAGTGTCTTGCCTAAGGACACAGCCACAGATCGTCACTTCACAGTCGCAGCTGCCCCACTGTGGCACCTGCTGTTCCCAGAGGTCTCCCATCACAGAAATAACTAAAAGATTACTAGATAGATTACTTAGAAATAACCAGGTCCTGCCCTGCTTAGCTTCAGAGGTCTGACAGGATCTGGCTTTCACCTGCAGGGGGCGCCACATCTCCACTTACTGTACTTTTCAAAATCCTGTCTTGATAAAACGCAGGTGTGTTCAAACAAAACGATGACGTTAACTTTTACTTTCTTTTTCGAGGGGCGTCCAAACTTTAGTAATGTTAGTTCACAGACAGAGACGAAGCTGGAGTTGGCTGAATGACTCACCTTTGATTTCTTTGTAGCTGTGTTAGCGCCATAGATGGAAACGTCACCAGTAAATGACCACTGTCCTCTTGAAGCCCGTACTGAGGCCCTCAGCAGCCACCGGCGGACTGAGACCGACACCTGTGCTCCAGGATGGATCTGAGGAGCCACTATGAGACCGACACCTGTGCTCCAGGATGGATCTGAGGAGCCACTATGAGACCGACACCTGTGCTCCAGGATGGATCTGAGGAGCCACTATGAGACCGACACCTGTGCTCCAGGATGGATCTGAGGAGCCACTATGAGACCGACACCTGTGCTCCAGGATGGATCTGAGGAGCCACTATGAGACCGACACCTGTGCTCCAGGATGGATCTGAGGAGCGGCTCCAGCGGAAAACATGCCATTGTCGCCTTTTACCATTTATGCTTCTATTTCATAGAAAAACCCCCAGGGGTTCCCACGACCCCCCGGGGGGTCGGGACCCCCACTTTGGGAACCATTGCTCTAGGCCACAGGTCTCAAAATCAAGGCCCGGGGGCCAGATCCAGCCCGCGAGACCATTTCCAGTGGCCCTTGAGATGATTTTAGATTGTTATATTAAATGGCAGCATAAATGGTAATGGCCGACAATGGCATGTTATTCATTACTGAGAAAAAAAACCATAACATTTGATTCCGACCTCTCCACAAAACTCTCTGGTCCTACTTGACAAGAGAGTCATGTGCTCACCGTTTGGGGCAACCGGAAAAAAGCTCGTATCCCAGGGCGACCATCGCCAGGTGTCTCCGATTCACAGAGAGCGGATCCTGAACGAGGCCAGGAAGAACCCCGTGCAGCTGTTTGGAAAGTCCATTTGCTTGGTCCCGGATCACAGCGAGGCCACCTCCAAGAGAAGACGACCCTGCTGCCTGCTGAGGTGGACAACACTCCTCTGATGCACTGGACTTCATCTCCAACAAATGAATCCACGAGATCTGCTTATGTGAGACTCATGGATCTATGTAAGACTCTGATCCACAAGCTGACAGGTTTGTTTTGTTTACTTCTTTACCGGCTGGTGACAGGACACGCCTGCCTCACTTTCTTCTTCAGTTAATTAAAATGTAAAAAATAAATAAGAGCTCAAATATGAACTGTGGTTGCACCTGGACCAAATGATTATTGTTTTTACCCCAAATTACATCTAATTTTTATTATGATTATTTTCAATTTAATTTAATTTGTATTTATTCTTCCCTCTTCCCTTGGAGTCTTCAATGGGGGGGTTGGGGTTTGTTTTTGTCCTTAACTTGCTCTTGCCAGTCTATTCTGACATGTGTGTGTGGATCTGTATGAGTGTGATTGTGCGGGTGAAATATTGTTGTGTGTCTGGGATTTTGTTTTTGTGTCTGTTGTGTATCTGTTGTGTGTCTGTTGTGTGTCTGTTGTGTGTTTGTTGTGTGCTTGTGTCTGTTGTGTGTCTGTTGTGTATCTGTTGTGTGTCTGTTGTGTGTCTGTTGTGTGCTTGTGTCTGTTGTGTGTCTGTTGTGTGCTTGTGTCTGTTGTGTGTCTGTTGTGTATCTGTGTGTCTGTTGTGTGCTTGTGTCTGTTGTGTGTCTGTTGTGTGCTTGTGTCTGTTGTGTGTCTGTTGTATATCTGTTCTGTGTCTGTTGTGTACTTGTGTCTGTTGTGTGTCTGTTGTGTATCTGTTGTGTGTCTGTTGTGTGCTTGTGTCTGTTGTGTGTCTGTTGTGTGTCTGTTGTGTATCTGTTGTGTGTCTGTTGTGTGTCTGTGTGTCTGTTGTGTGCTTGTGTCTGTTGTGTGTCTGTTGTGTGCTTGTGTCTGTTGTGTATCTGTTGTGTGTCTGTTGTGTGTCTGTTTTGTGCTTGTGTCTGTTGTGTGTCTGTTGTGTATCTGTTGTGTGTCGGTTGTGTGTCGGTTGTGTGCTTGTCTGTTGTGTGTCTGTTGTGTGCTTGTGTGTCTGTTGTGTGCTTGTGTCTGTTGTGTGTTTGTTGTGTGTCTGTTGTGTGCTTGTGTCTGTTGTGTGTCTGTTGTGTGTCTGTTGTGTGTTGGTTGTGTGCTTGTGTCTGTTGTGTGTTTGTTGTGTGTCTGTTGTGTATCTGTTGTGTGTCTCTTGCGTGTCTGTTGTGTGCTTGTGTCTGTTGTGTATCTGTTGTGTGTCTCTTGTGTGTCTGTTGTGTGCTTGTGTCTGCTGTGTCTGTTGTGTGTCTGTTGTGTGTCGGTTGTGTGCTTGTGTCTGTTGTGTGTCTGTTGTGTATCTGTTGTGTGTCTTTTGTGTGTATCTTGTGTGTCTGTTGTGTGTCTGTTGTGTGCTTGTGTCTGTTGTGTATCTGTTGTGTGTCTTTTGTGTGTCTCTTGTGTGTCTGTTGTGTGTCTGTTGTGTGCTTGTGTCTGTTGTGTGTCTGTTATGTGTCTGTTGTGTATCTGTTGTTTATCTGTTGTGTGTCTGTTGTGTGCTTGTGTCTGGTGTGTGTCTGTTGTGTTTCTCTTGTGTGTCTGTTGTGTGTCTGTTGTGTATCTGTTGTGTGTCTGTTGTGTGTCTGTTGTGTGCTTGTGTGTCTGTTGTGTGCTTGTGTCTGTTGTGTGTCTGTTGTGTTTCTCTTGTGTGTCTGTTGTGTATCTGTTGTGTGTCTGTTGTGTGCTTGTGTGTCTGTTGTGTGTCTGTTGTGTGCTTGTGTCTCTTGTGTATCTGTTGTGTGTCTGTTGTGTGCTTGTGTGTCTGTTGTGTGCTTGTGTGTCTGTTGTGTGTCTGTTGTGTGTCTGTTGTGTGTCTGTTGTGTGTCTGTTGTGTGTCTGTTGTGTATCTGTTGTGTGTCTGTTGTGTGTCTGTTGTGTGTCTGTTGTGTGTCTGTTGTGTATCTGTTGTGTGTCTGTTGTGTGTCTGTTGTGTATCTGTCGTGTGTCTGTTGTGTGTCTGTTGTGTGTCTGTTGCGTGTCTGTTGTGTGTCTGTTGTGTATCTGTCGTGTGTCTGTTGTGTGTCTGTTGTGTGTCTGTTGCGTGTCTGTTGTGTGCTTGTGTGTCTGTTGTGTGCCTGTTGTGTGCTTGTGTGTCTGTTGTGTGTCTGTTGTGTATCTGTTGTGTGTCTGTTGTGCGTCTGTTGTGTGTCTGTTGTGTGCTTGTGTGTCTGTTGTGTGCTTGTGTGTCTGTTGTGTGTCTGTTGTGTGTCTGTTGCCTCTGACGTTGAGGCTGACACAGAATCACCAACAGTATTCATTATAAACCACAGAGTTGAGTGAATGAAATGGATCCGGACAGAAGTATTCTCAACACAACAGTATTTTACTGAAGACACATTTCACACAGAGTTCACACAGAGTTCACACAGAGTTCACACAGAGTTCACACAGAGTTCACACAGAGTTCACACAGAGTTCACACAGAGTTCACACAGAGTTCACACAGAGTTCACACAGAGTTCACACTGGATAACTTTCTTTAGTTCACTTTAACAGTAGAAGTTTGTTTGATTTGATTCCATCCAGGACTGCTTAAACCAATGGAAATCCTTTGAACATAGTGGCTTTCTCTGAGACATGGTTAAGTAAGGACATGGGAAATGAGTTTCTAATGGATGGGTTTGTTTTGTTCTCACAGACACCAAAAACCTGGAGGAGGTTTATGTACTTTGGGTGTGTACATAGGAACCAATGTGTATGGTAGATACCTGGTGGGACATATTAAGAGGGGAGACTCCCGGATGTATAGAATAAAGCAAGAGTCTAAACGCTACAAGTGCCTCCCGTCTTACTTATGGTGCGTTCAGACCAAACGCGATTTCTGCGGCCAAAGCGGCGGGTCTACATTGACACAACATGGGGGACGCGCGCCAAGGAGCGGCAAGAGATCACGCGGCGCGATTCGCGCGGCCAGAGCGGCGCGAATTCGAGCGTTTCGCGCGATTCGCGCGATTCGCGCGGCGTGTTTTGAGATGTCAAGCGTTTGTACGCGCGTTTTGCGCGATTCGTGCCTCCAACGCGGCCGCCGCTAGAGTTGAACAATGTTGAACTTTTTGGGAGAATTCGCGTGTGCCGACCAATCAGGAGCTTTCTCCTCCAGTGACGTAGTGACGCATTTCACTACCGGAAAAACACTGGTAGATGACAGCTATGGAGGACACGTCAATTGCTCAGGTCGGTGCTCATTCTGAGCTATATAACACTGCGGACCACAGCTACCGGGACCGAAATAAAAAGGAGCTTGCTTGGAGGAGGGTTAGCGAGGTGGTTGGTGTCTCGGGTAAGTTATTTTAACTTTTCACTGTTGTAAATATTTCCCCGCGAAAAAAACTACTACTTTCCCGCTTACGAGTTGATGTGTTTATTCAGTGGAAGTTTGCAAAAAGCGGTGGAAGAATCTGAGGGACACATATGCTAAGGAGAGCAGGAAGGAGAAGGAGAAGGTGAAGAAGAGTGGTGCAGAAGCAGGGAAAGGCCAGACGTGGAAGTACCTTGTGGTCATGTCCTTCCTCGAGCCCTACATCACTCCCCGTGACAGCTCCGGGAACATGCCAAGGCGAAGGGCCGAGGAGGAGCAGACCACAGGGTACAACCACCCAGAAGAAGAGCCAGAGGAAGCAGCAGCAGCAGGGCTGTCAGGTGCTGAAGGTCGGTGTCATGCAGCAAACAGAGACCTCCAACAGTTGGAAAAAATACATTTCTTTCCTTTCTATTACCCACATTTTGCTGACTTTTACATTTATATTGCTTTCTGTGTATGCATTTCTTTTAATGCTTTCTTAACATCATGGCCAGGTGAAAATAGGCATTGGCTATTTTCAAACCAGGATAGATCTTGATCATGTGTTGTGTTAAATTTCACTTTTCCCTTTTATATGAACAAATCATTTAAATGTACATAATAATGTACATATAAATGTCATAAGCGCAGTGTACACATGATATGAAATAATTGTATTTCTTGTTTTCTTCTGGCACAGACACTGCCACCACCACACAAGGTGAGACATCTTGGCCTGAGCTGCCTGCTGCTGCTGCTGCTGCTGCTGCTGCTGCTGCTGCTGCTGCTGCTGCTTCTTCTTCCTCAGCCGGTTCTTCTTCTGTGAGGGCTGGACCTTCCCCTGCTTCTGCACCTACAGGTGTGGCTTTTTTTAATCATTGTTTTATTTTTATTCTTATTACAGGACTGTTCATATAAACAAAATGTTACTGCATAATATGCCAAAATTACCCAAGGGCTGTTACATCAGTGTAGACGACAAATTTACAGAGAAACGACAAGATGTCAAGGCACTACAGGTGGAAAGAAGCTTTGGTCTGATACAACACATCTTCCCTCTTTCTTCGATAAAAACATACTACTGAAATACCTTATGCTATAAAAGTACTGAACAAATACATGCAATGGTTGCCACAAGATGGCAGCTATCCTGTTTAATGCAGACAATAGAGTATTACTTTTTTACAGCCAATTTCAAATTTCATTGCGAAATACACTTCAGAGATATTAGTTTGTAACTGTCGAAATTTGTGCTTGTGTGAGTAATTTCATTGATAACTGCAATGTTCAAGTTAATTGTAACAAACACACAACTTAAAAGTATTTTACATGTGTTTAACTATGTCTACACACTCTGGCTTTAATACAGATATTATTTGCTCTCTTCATTTTGCTTTTTTGAAATACATGTTCCACTTTTTAACACTGTGATTGCCCTGTGTTCTTTGTTGGCGGCTCTACGGACGTGGGCCTCTTCCGAGCCCTCTTCCTTGGTGGGCCTTCAGAGTGGGAGCGGGAGCTGCTGGAGACTCTACGGACCAAAGCAGCCGGACCGCCCCACTACACAGAAGAACATCAGTTCCTGCTCTCTCTCTTTCCTCTCCTGCAAAGGGTGGCACCAGAGTCAAAAGAATTTGTGAAATTCAAAATGTACCAACTTTTATATGAAAGCAGCACCGTTCTGCTTAATTTGGAACCATTGGCCAGAACAGACAGTTTTTTGACCTAAGGTGACACCTTTTGCAGGGGAGGAAACAGACATGTGTCCCTTTCCTCTTCCACCGCACCTCCTCCAAGCAAGCTCCTTTTCATTTGTTTATATGTACATTTCATTTATTTTTCATTGTTTGTTCCCTTTTTATAAAGAAAATATTTTTCAAACCTCATGTGTTCTACTTCAAGCAAACCATTACTACCTTTCATATAATACTGACAGAAAATGCTATTCTATATTTGAACATTTACTTTTATAAGAGCTGACTGGGTTTTATAGAAGATGAAATAACACTTAAAGAGCGATACAGTAGTTGACAGTATTTTTTATTCATTTCACCGTTTACTGTTTTAACAACCTTGTAATTACGGAAAAGCTTGAATGTGCATATGATTAACCTGAAGTTGGAGTGGAGTTGCAGTGGAGTCTGGCAGTCATTACCTAGAAACAGAAGGTATACAGGTGAATAGAATAGTGCAAATCAATATGGGTTTGGACTATGGCCAGAAAAAATGTAAAGAATTTCATATTCAAGAGGCTGAAAAGAGCCGTTGTGGGTCAGTCTTGTGGTGGACATGACTACTCTGTGGGCTGCCACGGCAGTGCTCCCTCCTCACTGAAGTGGGCCATGAACACTTTCCTTATGTCCACTGCTTCTCTGGTCGCGTTGTTGGCGGCCATCCGCTGCACGCCTGGAAGTGGTTCTTCACCGGCAGCAGCTCCCCTCGGTGCAGGAACCTGCCCATCTCCAGCCATCCTCATGGCTGGAGATGGGCAGGGCGCATTCAATTGCAGCGCAGTGAAAAGGCCTCATCTGCCACGAACACATGGGGCTGGGGTCCTCTGTGGTCAGCTCCAGGTATGCACTGGTCAGGAGGCAGGTCGAGTGTGCCCTCGCGCAGAGCCTCACCAAAGGCAGAGTTGGCCATGATGCCTCCATCGCTGGATCTGCCGTACCCTCCCACATCAATCACCCTGAACCTGTACTGGGCATCCACTACAGCCAGGAGCACAAGGGAATGGTGCCCCTTGTAATTAAAAAACATGGACCCAGAGTTGGGGGGTGCCTTCACAGCCACATGCTTCCCATCAATGGCCCCACAGCACAGAGGGAAGTTCCATCGGACCTCAAAGTCCTGCGCTATGGACCTCCACTCCTCTGCTCCAGGCACAGCTATGAACTCCTCCACGAGGCAGTCCCAGATGGCTGCCACCACATCTGGGATGAGCATGGAGACGGTGGATATGCCCACTCTGAAGCTCCCCGCAATGGTCCTGTAGGAGTCCCCAGTGGCAAGAAACCTGCAATAACAAAATGATATGAACATATTTATCACAATTACATTCATAAAAATCACGTGACAAAACTTGTGTAGCATAAAATACGTTAAACTAGTAGACAGTAAACATCATAGACAGTAATCATAGACACCATATTGTTGCATAATACTGTTTTCTGAGCTATTACATTGTGGATTGTGATTGAAAAATGACACACTTTGTAAGTATTTATGAATTCTGAATGGGGTAAAAAACACTAACCGCAGACAGATGGACAGGCGCTCTTCAGCTGGAATAGAGCGCCTGTAGTTGGTGTCCTGGTAGGAGATCCTAGCGCCAATGCGGGTCAGTAGGTCGTCAAACTGAGCCAGGGAGAGACGAAAGTACCGCTGAAAGCGACCCTCATCCGAGCGCAGCTCCTGGAGCAAATGGTGAAACTCACCAAACTCCAACCGTCTACGGACTATCTGATGAATCCAGACACGTCGTCGATTCGCCCTTTGACGACGTTGTCTGGCTTTATTTATCAGATAAAGCAACTCCTTCGCTGACATCCATGTTGGGAAGCTACAGGCAAAAGAGACAAGCCCCGCCCCTAAACGCTCTCAACGCTCTGTGACAGCGGCTGCCCTCTAGTGTCCTGGCCGCGCGGCCAAGTTTCTCTGTGACAGCGGCTGCCACAATTTGTCACAAGCGGCTCAAGCCGCGCGATAGACGCGATTTGGCCGCAGAAATCGCGTTTGGTCTGAACGCACCATTAAGCTTGTATCTATGGTCAGACATAATAGTACATGGTGTCAGAAGTCAAGAATCCCGTCTCAGGCAGAGATCAGAAGACTACGTCGGTGTGCAGTAGCAGTTTTGCCGCGAGTGAAGCTACCTTCGGGAAAATAAGCTAACGGCGCGCAGAAAAAAAAAAAAAAGACGTCCAGAGGACAGCGCGAGAATGATGGATTCCCTATTTTCAATAGACCCACCTGAAAACTATGACTTCAGCGACTACTCTGCATGGCCCAACTGGATCCGCCGTTTCGAAAGGTTTCGTGTGGCGGCGGAACTGGATGGCAAGGATGAAAGCTATCAAGTAAACTCTCTTGTGTACACCATGGGCGATAAAGCAGATGATATTTTGAGTACGCTGGGGTTGAGTCAGGATGAGCTTAAGAAGTACTGATGCGGAGTAGTATTGTAATTAAACAAGAGTTGGGAAAGATATTGTGGCCAGTGGCGCTTCTGATCAGCCGAAAGGGTTCGAAGAAGATCATGCAAAGTCCGGTTAAAACGTTCGCACTGCCCGTTCCCCTGCGGGTGGTAGGGCGTAGTCCTGGACTTTTTAATGCCATACAAATCACAAAGTTGATATATGATGGCGTTCTCAAAACTGCGGCCTTGGTCTGAATGCAACCTCGCTGGGACTCCAAACTTGTAAAACCAGTGCAGTGATTGACTAGAACACCAGCAACGGTGGCGGCACGCTGGTCCCGGGTAGGAACAACCTGGGTAAACTTTGAGAAAATGTCTGTCATCACTAGCACTTGTTCTCTGCCATCCTGAGCTGGTTCTAAAAACGAAAAATCAATTGCCAGGACTTCATTTGGGCCAGAGGCCAATAGATGACCCATTGGAGCGCGTACCCGTGGCACTGTGCTCTTGGCCAGACAGCATCGTTCACACTGCAGGCACCAGTCACGGATTGTTGACCGCATACCAGGCCAGTAGCATCTCTGCCGTACCAGTTCAGTTGTGCGCTCAATACCCTGGTGACCGTGATGTGTATGCAACTGCTCAAAGACTTCTGCGCGAAGGCTCTCTGGCAACACCAGCTGTAGGACCTCCTCCCCTCCATCTGATCGTTGATAAGCCCGGTACAATAGTCCGTCTCTGGTGCGCAGCCGGTCCCACTGGCGTAGTAACTCTTGCAACGCAGGACCCTTGTCTTGTCGCTCGGTCAGGCTTGGCATTCGTTGCTGCTTAACATAGGGAAGCACAAGAGAGATAAGAGGATCTGCTTGCTGTATGATTACCAAGTCACCGGGAGTTCGTTCCGGCAATGCAGAGATGGCGGATTGAGCAGCCACCCTTTCTGGCCGTACTGCCTTGTCGATTTCCCCTGGGATTAGTGTACCTGGACGAGATGAAACTGGGGGGTGTGTTAGAGGTTGCCTGGAGAGGGCGTCTGCGTTCTGGTTGGTGCGGCCAGGGCGATACTTCACCACATAGTCAAAGACGGCCAGCTCTGCCACCCAGCGCTGCTCCGTAGCCCCCAGCTTGGCCGTTCCCAGATGACTGAGGGGGTTATTGTCAGTCCACACTACACATTTGTTACTCAGCAGGTACTCACGGAATTTCTCTGACATCGCCCACTTCATGCCAAGAAACTCCAGTTTCATAGAGCTGTAGTTCTTTTCGGCTGGGAGTAGGCTGCGGCTGGCATATGCAATGGGACGGGTCTTGCCATCTTGTTCCTGGGACAGAACAGCTCCTAGGCCTTCATGGCTGGCATCCACTTCTAAGATAAAAGGAAGGTTAAAATTTGCATATGCTAGCACCGGAGAGGACACCAACCTTGCTTTAAGCTCTCCAAAGCTGGAGTCACACTGTGGGGTCCACGCATCATTCAGGGACACACCTCGACCTCTGCGGTTTTTCTTGCCAGCCAGTTGTGCTACAACCCGGTGCAGGGGGGCCGCGAGCCTGGCAAAGCTTTCTACAAAACGCCTATAATAACTTGCAAACCCCAGAAACGAGCGGAGTTCGGCTACTGTGCTTGGGGTAGGCCATTTCTCCACAGCAGAAATTTTCTTTGGGTCCGTAGATACCCCAGCTGCCGACACGACATGTCCCAAGTACCCCACTTTGTTCTGGAAGAAACTACATTTGCCCAGTTTCACCTTGAGTGACTCTTTTTGGAGGCGACTGAGAACCAGCCTCAAGCGGTCAAGATGCTCCTCCACAGTGGATGAAAACACAATGACGTCATCTAAATATAGCAGCAGAGACTGGCAGTTCTGGTCCCCTAGCAGCCTCTCCATTAGCCGTTGAAAGGTACTAGGAGCATTGCAGAGACCAAATGGCATCCTCTGGAACTCAAACAGTCCAAATGGGGTGCAGAAGGCGGTCTTAGCTTTGTCTGCCTCAGTTACTGCCACTTGATGATAGCCGCTAGCTAAATCTATGGTGGAAAACCACTTTGCACCCGAGAGAGCATCTAAGGACTCTTCAATTCTAGGAAGTGGGAAAGCATCTTTCCTAGTTTTGTTGTTCAAGAGTCTATAGTCCACACATAGTCTTAAGCTGCCCTCTTTTTTCCG
The DNA here is from genome assembly GCA_964034765.1 of Knipowitschia caucasica. NCBI lineage: Eukaryota > Metazoa > Chordata > Actinopteri > Gobiiformes > Gobiidae > Knipowitschia > Knipowitschia caucasica. The sequence goes on along the minus strand of OZ035834.1, from coordinate 33,205,936 downwards.
GACAAGCACGATCGGTGAAGCATAGGGGCTACAACTCTCCCGAATGACTTGGCTGTCCAACAATTGACGAATGTGTGCCCTAACTTCGTCATAATCAGATGGGGGTATGCGCCTGTATCTCTGCCTGATTGGGGCATCGTCGTTTAGTGGAATGTCATGGGTAATTAAGGAGGTGCAGCCTAGGTCCAAATCAGATGACGCAAAGACCTTTTCATGTTCAAGCAAGAGGGAGAATACACGTTGCCGGTCGGTATCAGTTAGTGACGCGAGGTCTAGTGATGCAATCTGGCCCCTAACAGAGTCAGATAAGACGGCCTGGGAATAGACTGTGGCCCCTGCACTATGTGGCTGTGTGAATGAGATTCCATCTGGCATGCTAATAACATCTGCTCGGCTTAGTGTTGCTATAGGGTGATGAGGGTATAGTGCAGTCCCTCTTTGCCCTACATTGACAACCGGAATGTAAACTGTACCTTTCTCGACCGTGACCATTGCAGGTGAGACCAACAAGCCTTCAGGGAGGGGTTGACCACTATCCACCGTTCGATCAAGACTGTACCTGTAGACTGACTAAAGTGAGCAGAGCATGTGGCAGCAATCAATTTCATTGAGCCCCCAGGAATAATGACAGGACGCCTACCTCGCACTCGAGCCACACTGCTCGTAGGTGGCAAATCTGTGGTCTCAGTGTAGTGGCAATGATACAAGGCCTGCTGCAATGCTACAGATGCCTGCTGTACTTCAGGAAGGTCAAAGAGGTTAGGGCCATGCTCACTGAACAACACTTGATAACATTTTTTTATTATGTTCATTCCCAACACTCCTCTTACCTCACCTGTCCCTGGGGGGTCCTTAACAACCAGAATACCCCGGTTCGGTACAACCTGGCCAAATACAGTCACGTCCATCTCAATAAAACCCACATAAGGGATGTCAAAGCCATTAGCTGCAGTCAGCTCCAGCCAGTTACAGGATTTAGGGGTGCCTTTAAAGTTCTGCCTAAAGAAACTCTCTGGCAAGGTGGTAACCATTGAGCCAGTGTCTAGGAGCAGCTTAGCAGTTACTCCCCCTAAGCTAACAGTTACCTCCGGACATGCTGCTATAAGGCGGTCAATTGGGCGATGTGGGCCTGGCCTTTGTATCTGTGAGCCGTTACCGTCCCCTTCTGATGTTTGGCTCCTTACACCAGAGGGTTGAAGTTTCCCGCCTCCTGAAGAGCAGAGGTAGTGGCCACATGCTGAGGCCGAGCCTGTGGAATGAACCGCTCATTATCACACTCCCGAGCAAAATGGCCGGGTTTTTGACAGCGGAGGCACAGTAGGGTGTTAGGTCGCCTGACTGGAGGTCGGGGGGCTGTCTGCAATGCCAACAACCCCTGGGTCAGTTGATTTAACTGTTCCTGTTGCTTTTCTAGAAGCTGTCGCAGCTCTGTGAACTCAGAGTTTGCCGTTAGGCTAGGTGGGCGGGCCCTGGAATAATGAACAGCGCTGAAGGATGGGACTGAAAAGCTCCTACCCCGTGGCTCATCTGGTCTACCCTCTCGTTCCCACCTTATGGCCTCAGCTCTAACCTCTAACAGCGTGCACTCAGGCTTCTCCCTTACTAACCTTTTTAGTTCCCTGCGCAGGTTAGGATCTAGGACGTGCTCAACAAACTGGTCGCGCAAGAGGATGTGGGAGTCTGCCATTTTCCTGGGAGCACAACGCTCGACTTTCTCCATAAGACAACATAAGGCATGCGAAAACTCATGCAGTGACTCTCCCTCCTGTTGCTTTCTGGAAAAAAAACATTCTTGCAAGGACACATAGGAACGTACACAGCCATACAACTCCCGCAGAATAGACATAATTCTTTCTGGATCTTCCCTCTCTGTTCTTGTTCTGTACCTGATCTCATCTTTAGCCTCACCCTCCAAATGGTCAAATACAAAATATGCTTGATCTACAGTGGTCAGTCGTCTAGTCCTCAGTGTGGCCCTCATTTCTTCTATCCAGTCCTCTATGGGTATCCCAGAAGTCCCCCTGAAGAGCGGGCACTTGCGTTCTCTGGGAATATACAGCAGGCGTTCCATAGACTCCCCATTGCTGGAATGGACATTAGATAGGGGGGCTGGACAGTCATTGGAGCAACTCGGGACAGCTGCTCCAGAGTTCATATTGGAAGCGGCTAGCAGCCGTTCATTTTCAGACTGGAGCTGCTGGACCAAGTCTCTGAGCTCTTGTTCAGTGGCCATGATTGTTGTGGGGTGAGGAAAGTACAGGAGAACGGTAGGAGCCGTTGCCGTTGTGGAGGTCCAGCTGGCTTCCTCGATGACCAATGCAGTTCTATTTGGGTCTAATTGGACAAGCACAAAAAACAAAACAAAAATACAAAACATACAGAATAATCGCCCAAGTCAGTACAATCACTATTGCATCCCAGCCACACTGCCAGACAACGCCAATTGTGACCGCAGGGCCCTGGAATAATGGTGGGATGCAACAAGTAATTGACCAGACACAAATTATACAATTTTGAGCAATTTATTTGGCGAAATGAGACCTAAGAAATAGGAAAATATATGTTTTTATTTCATTGTATTAAATGTAATCATTAAAAATACCAATTATAAAATATGTGCTCCAATGCTAACCAGAAAGAAAGCAACACTCAGGGCTGGCCAGTAGCGGCCCTACACGATGGAGGACTAAGGGGCTGGAATAGAGCACTCACTACGCTCCGTGCCACACATTCATACACACACCAAATCAAGAAAAGAGGCAAACTGAAAATGTACAAGTGGTGAAGGGAGGTGCAAAATACCACGGCATTCAAAAGGAGTGATGGTGCAGCAGTGGGTAACTCTATCACCAAATCCCCCACCATGAGAAGCCACACCCGGACCAGACCCTGAGCAGAAAAAGACACAATGAGCACAAGTACCCAATCACAGGGTTTAATATATTAAAATGAACTAAGCACCAAACAAACACAGTAAATAAGTAAATTAAATAAAGAAACAACAAAAACAAAATTAAATGCCAATTAGACCCAAATAAAAACTGCAAGGCACTCAGCGCCTATAAGAACAAAAAAGAGTTAACACATGTAATAAATATTCCTCCTCTACTTGTAAACTGGCATTACCTAGTATGACTACAAGAGAGCGGCTACGTCATAGCAGGCCGCCTCCTTTACACACGCAGCAGTCTGAGCCAGCGTCTAAAACACAAAAAGGAGAACTGAGAATTCACTAAAAAAATGAGGAGCACAAACACACCTACCAGGCCTTCAGCAGTGAGAGGAATACCCGCCCCAGGGACCACGATTGGCGCAAGTGGCACAGGGATGTAGCGTCAGTACGGGTGTCTGCTGTGTGTTTATATATGAGTGCTAATGTAATGGAATGCGGAAGTCTACGTACCGGCTTGGGGGGGAATTCCCTCTACGGCGGCTCATTAGGGACAAACAACCCACCGGTTACACTTGTTATTGTAGTCCTTGTAGAGTCCTGCACGTAGGCCATATTGCTATCTAATACTAACAGGGCTTGAAAATCCAAAAAGAAACATCCTCTAAAAAGGCCATTTTTAATGAAAGAACAAGAGAAACTGAAGTAAGACACAAGAGCTATAAAAATAACCAGCATTTTGAGGCTACACAAATGTACTAATCACTGAGAAAAATGATTTTAAAGTGATTTGGAATGTTTTGAACAGTGTGATCGTTCAGTGATCTGTGCAGTGAGCTAAGCTACAAGCTACTCACTGCACAGAGGCTACCACCCGTAAACATGTGACACGCTCAGCCACTTCTGTCAACAGTAGTTTGGTAAGTACAAGATACTTTCAGTTAAACAAACTGCAGTCCATGCAATTTTAGTGATGAACACAACTGTCACATAAAGGTTAGAATTTAGATATTTATGGAACAATAGCCCAAAACACCAGCAACAAAACACAAGAAGGCCCTTTGCACTTTTAAACAAAATACATTGAGAAATGATAGCAATGAGCCGTTACAAATTAACATGTATTTCCTTAAACATGTTTTTTAACTGTTGTTTATAACTATCCATCCATCCATCCATCCATTTTCTTCCGCTTCATCCGTTGCCGGGTCGCGGGGGCAGCAGTCTAAGCAGAGACGCCCAGACTTCCCTATCCACACACACTTCCTCCAGCTCGTCCGGGGGGACTCCAAGGCGTTCCCAGGCCAGCTGAGAGACATAGTCCCTCCAGCGTGTCCTGGGTCTTCCCCGGGGCCTCCTCCCGGTGGGACATGCCCGGAACACCTCCCCAGGGAGGTGTCCAGGAGGCATCCGGAACAGATGCCCGAGCCACCTCAACTAGTTCCTCTAGACGTGGAGTAGCAGCGGTTCTACTCTGAGCTCCTCCCGTGTGACTGAGCTCCTCACCCTATCTCTAAGGGAGCGCTCAGCCACTCTGCGGAGGAAGCTCATTTCGACCGCTTGTATCCGCGATCTTGTTCTTTCGGTCATTACCCAAAGCTCATGACCATAGGTGAGGGAGGGAACGAAGATTGACCGGTAAATTGAGAGCTTTGCCTTTTGGCTCAGCTCCCTCTTTACCACAACGGTCCGATACAGCTCTGACTGCAGACGCTGCTCCCTCTTTACCACAACGGTTCGATACAGCGACCGCATCACTGCGCACGCTGCACCGATCCGCCTGTCAATCTCACGCTCCATCCTTCCCTCACTCGTGAACAAGACCCCGAGATACTTGAACTCCTCCACTTGAGGAAGGGCCTCTCCACCCACCCGGAGAGGGCAAGGCACCTTTTTCCGGTCGAGCACCATGGCCTCAGATTTGGAGGTGCTGATTCTCATCCCAGCCGCTTCACACTCGGCTGCAAACCGTCCCAGTGCATGTTGTAGGTCCTGGCTCGTTGGAGCCAACAGGACAACATCGTCTGCAAACAGCAGAGATGATATCCTGTGGTCCCCGAACCGGACCCCCTCCGACCCTTGGCTGCGCCTAGAAATTCTGTCCATGAATACAGTGAACAGAACCGGTGACAAAGGGCAGCCCTGGCGGAGGCCAACATGCACCGGGAACAGGTCTGACTTACTGCCGGCAATGCGCACGCAGCTCTGGCTCCGGTCATACAGGGACCGGACGGCCCTCAGCAGAGGACCCCGGACCCCGTACTCACGGAGGACCCCCCAAAGGACACCCCGGGGAACACGGTCGAACGCCTTCTCCAAATCCACAAAGCACATGTGGACAGGTTGGGCGAACTCCCATGAACCCTCGAGTATCCGATGGAGAGTGTAGAGCTGGTCCAGTGTTCCACGGCCGGGACAAAAAACCACACTGCTCCTCCTGAATCCGAGATTCGACCATCGGCCGTAACCTCCTCTCCAGTACCTCGGAGTAAACCTTACCAGGGAGGCTGAGGAGTGTGATCCCACAATAATTGGAACACACCCTCCGGTCCCCCTTCTTGTAGAGAGGGACCACCACCCCGGTCTGCCACTCCATTGGCACCGCCCCCGATCGCCACGCGATGTTGCAGAGACGTGTCAGCCAAGACAGTCCTACAACATCCAGAGACTTTAGATAGTCAGGACGGATCTCATCCACTCCCGGCGCCTTGCCACCAAGGAGGCTGCCAACCACCTTGGTGACCTCTGCCAGGGTGACAGAAGTATCCGCCCCAACATCCTCAGCCTCTGCCTCCGGAGCGGGGGACGTGACGGGGGGATTGAGGAGAACCTCAAAGTATTCCTTCCACCGTCCGACAATATCCCCGGTCGAGGTCAGCAGCTCACCCCCCGCACCGTACACGGTGTTGGCAAAGAACTGCTTCCCCCTCCTGAGGCGCCGGACAGTTTGCCAGAATCTCTTCGAGGCCGACCGATAGTCATGCTCCATGGACTCTCCGAATTCCTCCCAGTCCCGGGTTTTTGCCTCTGCAACAGCCCGGGCCGCGGCACGCTTGGCCTGCCGGTACTGGACAGCTGCCTCAGGAGTCCCCCGAACCATCATGGCTCGATAGGACTCCTTCTTCAGCCTGACGGCATCCCTTACTGCCGGTGGTTACACCGGGGTTCGGGGGTTGCCGCCGGGACCAGCACCAGAGACCTTGCGACCACAGCTACGAGCCGCCGCATCGGCGATAGAGGAAGAGAACATGGTCCACTCAGACTCAATATCCCCCTCCTCCGCCGGGACCTGGGAGAAGCTCTCCCGGAGGTGTGAGTTGAAAGTCCGTCTGACAGGGGGCTCAGCGAGACGTTCCCAGCAGACCCTCACTACACGCTTGGGTCTGCCAGGTCTGACCGGCTTCTTCCCCTGCCAGCGGATCCAACTCACGACCAGGTGGTGATCGGTTGACAGCTCCGCCCTTCTCTTTACCCGAGTGTCCGAAACACGCGGCCGAAGGTCAGATGATACGACAACAAAGTCGATCATCGACCTCCGGCCTAGGGTGTCCTGGTGCCACGTGCACTGGTGGACACCCTTGTGCTCAAACATGGTGTTCGTGATGGACAAACCGTGACTAGCACAGAAGTCCAACAACTGAACACCACTCGGGTTCAGATCAGGGGGGCCATTCTTCCCGATCACCCCTCTCCAAGTGTCACTGGCGCTTCCCACATGGGTGTTAAAGTCCCCCAGGAGAATGACGGAGTCCCCGGGCGGTGCACCGTCCAGTACCCCTCCCAAGGACTCCAAGAAGGCCGAGTACTCTGCACTGCTGTTAGGCCCGTAGGCCGTCACAACAGTGAGAGACTTGTCCCCCACCCGAAGGCGGAGGGACGCGACCCTCTCATTCACCGGGGAGAACTCCAACACGTGGCGGCTGAGATGGGGGGCAATGAGTATGGCCACCCCAGCTCGCCGCCTCTCCCCGCGAGAAACACCAGAAAAGTGGAGCGTCCAACCCCTCTCAAGGAGTTGGGTTCCAGAGCCCAAGCTGTGTGTGGAGGTGAGGCCGACTATCTCTAGTCGGTACCTCTCGACCTCCCCCACAAGCTCGGGCTCCTTCCCCCCCAGTGAGGTGACGTTCCACGTCCCAAGAGCCAGATGTTGGGTGTGCGGACTGGGTCGCCGAGGTCTCCGCCTTCGACTGCTGCCCAGTCCTCTCTGCACCGAGCCGCCACGGACCCCTCTGCGGGTGGTGGGCCCACAGGAGGGACTGCCCACGTCGTCCTTTCGGGCTGAGCCCGGTCGGGCCCCGTGGGCTAAGGCCCGGCCACCAGGCGCTCGCATTCGAGCCCCAACCCCAGGCCTGGCTCCAGGGTGGGGCCCCGGTTGCGCCATGCCGGGCGACGTCACGGTTCTTCTTTTCGTGCTGTCCATGTTGGCTTCTGACTGCTCTTCGTCTGACCTGTCACCTGAGACCTGTCTGCCATGGGAGACCCTACCAGGGGCATGAAGCCCCAGCCAGCATAGCTCCCAGGATCATCCGAGTACTCAAATTCCCCCACCACGTTAAGGTGGCAGTCCAGGGGGGGCTTATAACTATAGCCCAATAAACACGAAACACATGAATGACTCTATTTAAGCAAGAACACCCTCTGTGTGAGTTCAACTGTGTCTGACCAGTTTATGAACTATCAGCCTTAGCGTCAGTCACAGGGACTTTCTCTGGTATCACATCTGAAAACATGCAGCGTGCAGCAGCGTGCGTGTGTGCGTGTGTGTGTGTGCGTGTGTACGTGTGTGTGTGTGCGCGTGTGTGCGTGCGTGTGTGTGTGCGTGAGCGCCGTGACCAAGGCATGCGCACTAGCGTTCTGTCTTCCCACTTTGTCTTTGGCTGCGGGAAAATGCAGTAAAATACGAAGATCCGAAAAGTCCGTGAGATAATAGCTCTGGAGGAGGCTACTGCGCTAGCCACCCTCACGCTACTGAGAAATGTACTTAGATAGTAGCGTCACTGCTTTTATACGAGATAAAAACATGATTGCAGATGAATTTAACAGTTTCTTTGTGAATGTAGGAGCTGAACTTACAAAAAGAATCCCAAACAGTGAACAGAGAGAGGACTGATGGAGGTAAATCCCAGATCAATGCTCCTCACTCCCACCAATGAGGAGGAAGTCCTCGGCATTATCACTTCATATAAAAACAAACCTTCACCAGATTTACACAACATTGATATGAAACTTGTACGAATACAGCAAAGGAGATCATTAAACCACTCACACACATCTATCTTTTACACTCGGACACTTTCCAAATGAAAAATGTAAAAGTCATCACAATATTCAAATCTGGAAATATCAGCGTTCATGAAACGCATCCTCTTTGCCGCCGACACCGTCACATGTTCAGGACGTGGTTTGGAGCTGCTTCTGTCCCTCGTATCAGTGCAGATGAACAAAGTTATGCTTTTTGGAAACCGTAAGAGCAATATACCATTTAGATTAGTTATTGATGAAACCAACTGAACATGTTAAAGAAAATGTATTTTTAGGAGTCATAATAGACTAGAAACCTCACATAAGTTACGTAAGGATCAAAGTTTCAAAATGTGTTGGAATGTTGAGAAGATCAAGTCGTTTAATGAATACTAATGCTGTGTTATTATTGTATCGCTCATTCATTTTGTCTTATTTGAACTATTGTGTTGTGGGGAAGTGTTACAAATCTCACCTGCAGCCCTTAGTTGTGTTGCCAAAGAGAGCCCTGAGGATTGTGGGTAACGTCCAGTACAGATCCTTCTAATCCCTGTTCTTTGCAAATCAAGAAGTCAAACTGTACGACCTGAAGATGTTTAAAACTGCTCCGATAATGTTCAGGGCGTCTGTAAACTCTCTCAGAGACGCTCACCATCGGCACAAACCCAGAGGAAACCTAACCCTCCAGCCAAACCCTACAGTTAGAACAAGCCTAAAGTCAATGTGTTAGGATTTGGAACCAACTAACAGAAGGGTCGGGTACATGTCCAAACTGTAGAATATTCAAGAACTAGTTTAAAAAAAGGACTGTTGCAGAAATACTTGGAGGAGAGTGTGTGATGCCCTGGGCTTGTTCTGGTGCTGAGAGAGGGGTGTGGGGTCAGAGAGTGTTCTGGTGCTGAGAGAGGGGTGTGGGGTCAGAGAGTGTGTGAGGCCCTGGGCTGATTGGGCCAATGTGATTGTGTGTGTGTGTTGTGTGTGTCTGTTGGTGTGTATGTGTGTTGTGTGTATGTTTGTGCATATGGGTGTTTTGTGTGTATGGGTTTTTTGTGTGTATGTGTGTTGTGGGTGTATATGTTTTGTGTGTATGTTGGTGTGTATGTGTGTTGTGTGTATGTTGGTGTGTATGTGTGTTGTGTGTGTATGTTGGTGTGTATGTGTGTTGTGTTTGTTTGTGTGTATGTGAGTGTGTGTTGTGTGTGTCTGTTGGTGTGTATGTGTGTTGTGTGTATGTGTGTTGTGTGTATGTTTGTGCATATGGGTGTTTTGTGTGTATGTTGGTGTGTATGTGTGTTGTGTGTGTATGTGTTTTGTGTGTATGTTGGTGTGTATATGTGTTGTGTGTATGTTGGTGTGTATGTGTGTTGTGTGTGTACGGGTGTTTTGTGTGTTTGTGTGTTGCGTGTGTATGTTGGTGTGTATGTATGTTGTGTGTGTATGTTGGTGTGTTGTGTGTATGTTGGTGTGTATGTGTGTTGTGTGTGTTTGTTTGTGTGTATGTGAGTGTGTGTGTGTGTTGTGTGTATGTTTATGTGTGTGTCTGTTAGTGTGTGTGTGTGTGTGTGTTGTGTTTATGTGTGTGTGTGTTGTGTGTGTGTCTTTAGGTCCTGTCTGTATGAGTGCGGAGTGTAAAGAGGGGGATGTAAATATCTGGGCGTTTGCTTCAGTCTTTTCCAAACCTTGTTTATTGATTGGATTATTCTGTTATATTACGTTAATGATGGTCGAGGCCGGGCTGGTCGTATCACAGCCGACCCCTCTCACCCTGCACATGGACTATTCCAACCACTCCCCTCAGGCAGGAGGCTGCGGTCCATCAGGACTAGAACCTCCCGCCACAAGAACAGTTTCTTCCCCTCTGCTGTTGGACTCTTGAACACTTCTTAACCTGTCCCCGCCCTTTATAAAGTCACTTTACTGCCCATCATACGTCACTTTACTTCACTGTACTGCTGTCACCTTACATTGTGTGCACCATGTGCACCAATCTTTAAAACAGTATTTTTGTCATGAAAACATTGACAACAAATTCTGAAATCGTCCCTGCATGTGTGTTAAGGATGTATATGTATACTGTATTGTCCGATCAACGTTTAATGGTGTTGATTGATTGATATGTATTTGTTTATTGAGCGTGGCTAGCTCCGCTAGCTTCTCTACACAGACAAGTGTGCAGAAAAACTGCACAGTGTAGTGACAGGCGCTGAAGGCTTGTTGTACTTGCAAAGTAATGGCAGTATTTTACACACCTGAATTACAAACAGAGATTGTATTGGGGCTGCGGTCATTATTGGTTTGAGAGTTCTGTTTTCAAGAAAAAATGATCGGAAGAATTACATTCAAGTCAATGGAGTGTTCTACTGCTGTGAAGAGCTGTATAATAAATTATAATTAAATATTAGAATATATTCTAATGTTTAAATTAATACATTCGGACGCGAAACTAATGGTATTCTTTTACTTATATATTGTGTTAGCAGTGCGTTGCTTTAGTGCCATTTAATCAGTGAATGTAAGTAGTAGTAAGTAATCTTTATTTATATACCGCCTTTTCACTGCACATCAGAGTCTCAAAGCGGTTTACAATTGTTATTATTGGGAGCGGGGCCAGTACAGGAGGCACATGCCAGACCTATTGTACATATTTTTAGTGGTAGGGGAAACCGGAGCACCCGGAGGAAACCTATGCAAACACGGGGAGAACATGCAAACTCCACTCAGAAAGGCCCTGGTCCAACCGGGATTCGAACCCAGGACCTTCTTGCTGAGAGGCGAGAGTGCTATCCACTCAGCCACCGTGCCGCCCGTTGCAATGTTGCACAGCTTACAAGTTGCGCTAATGCTAATGTTAGCATACGTATCAGAACGAAAATAAAACTAGGTGGCTCTGTGTTATGAGAGCGTAGGGGAAATGAGAAGCCTGTGAGCGAGTTGGAGGCGGTGCTAAACATTCAAACATTGCAGAAACGGGTATAGCGCCTTTAAACCAATGTCTGTGATCAAGCCTACGCCCCTTTGACTCTGATTGGCCGAAAGGTAGACGCTTCAACTGTGACGAGGACCAGGACCTGAGACCAGAGACCTGGACCAAGACCAGAGACCAAGATCAGTACCAGGACCAGAGACCAGAGACCAGGACCAAGACCAGGACCAAGACTAGGACCAGGGCAAAGATCAAAGACCAGGACCAGGAGGAAGGAAGACCTGGAACGAGTCTAGACCGTGACAGGGACCGAGGACCAAGGCCCAGGAACAGGAACCAGGAACAGAACATGGACCTGGACCAGGATCAGAGACCTGGTCCTGGTCCAGATCAGGATCAGACCTGAGTTCCTGCAGGGGGCAGTGTGGGTCGTCCTGTAGAGCCTTCAGCAGCTCTGATGAACCTCCTGGATGGTTGTAGCTCAGGTCCAACTCTCTCAGATGGGAGGGGGCGGGGCTTAGAGCTGAGGCCAGAGCAGCCTCGCCCCTCTCTGAGATCAGACATCCAGACAGCCTAAAGACACACAGCGTTACACTCATGTGGACACAGAGGACACAGATGCATCATGGGAGTCTCACCTGAGAGTGTGCAGTCCACAGGGGGCGCTCTTCAGTCCAGAACACAGCAGCTCCACTCCTGAGTCCTGGAGGTCGTTGTTACTCAGATCCAGGTGTGTGAGACTGGAGGAGCTGAGGACTGAGGCCAGAGGACCACAGCTGTGAGGGGACAGTCCACACTCCCTCAACCTGAGGACAGAGACACATTAGAGACTAGACCCTCCACAGAAGACCTTCAACACAGTCTGGACTCACAGGGCTTTGGTGGAGGCTCTGACCACCGGCAGCAGACCCAGGAGAGCTGTCTCTGAGGCCCGGTATTTCCTCAGGTCAAAGTCCTGCAGGTCGGAGTCTGAGGACAGTAAGACGAAGGACAGAGTCGACCACTGAGCAGGAGATCTTAACCAGGAGAGTCTTCCTTCTCTCATGGTCTTCTGTATCTGCTGCACCAGACTGAGGTCGTTCAGCTCCATCAGACAGTGCAGCAGGTTCATGCTTCTCTCTGCAGACCGATCCTTTTCATCCAGCTTCTCTTTGATGTACTTTACTGTCTCCTGATTGGTCCTGATTGGCTCCTCTCTAAAGACCTGTGTGAAGACTCCGGAGTACACTGAGGCGGCTGCAGCGTCCAGCCCACACTCGCTCAGGTCACAGTCGTAGAAGATCAGGTTTCCTCTCTGCAGCTGCTCAAAGGCCAGTTTTCCCAGAGACGTCACCATCTCCCTGGTCTGTGGAGTCCAGTGAAGCTCCGCCCCTGATCCCTGCTGATACTTGATGTTGTGGACTTTGGCCTGCACCACCAGGAAGTGTGTGTACATCTGTGTGAGGGTCCGGGGCAGCTCTGGTTCCTCTGTTTGTTCCAGAAGCTTCTGTAGAACTGTGGAGAGGATCCAGCAGAAGACTGGGATGTGGCACATGATGTGGAGGCTGCGGACGCTCTTGATGTGGGAGATGATCGCTGTGGCCTGTCGCTCGTCTCTGAACCTCTTCCTGAAGTACTGCTCCTTCTGCGGGTCGGTGAAGCCTCGGACCTCTGTCACCATGGAGACGCACTCTGCAGGGATCTGATTGGCCGCCGCTGGGCGTGTGGTGATCCAGAGGCGAGCGGAGGGAAGCAGGCTTCCCCTGATGAGGTTCACCAGCAGCAGGTCCAGAGAGACGGACTCTGTGGGGTCTGAGAGGACACGAGAGCTGCTGAAGTCCAGAGGAAGTCTGCACTCGTCCAGACCGTCAAAGATGAGGAGCACCTGGAGGTCTTCAAAGCTGCAGAGACCTTTGGATGGACTGAAGAAGTGCTGTATGAGTCCCACCAGGCTGAAGCTTCTGTCCTTCACAACATTGAGCTCTCTGAAGGAGAAGGGGAACAGCAGCTGGAGGTCCTGATGAGCTCTGCCTTCAGCCCAGTCCAGACTAAACTTCTGAGTCAGCACAGTCTTCCCCACGCCGGCCACGCCCTTCGTCAGCAGCGCTCTGATTGGCTGTGGTGAGTGTGGGCGGGGCTTAAACATGTCTTCACAGGTGATGGTGGTCTCTGGAGCGGCTGGTCTCCTGGACGCGCTCTCCATCAGTCTGACCTCATGTTCCTGGTTGACCTCTGAGGCCCCGCCCTCTGTGATGTAGAGCTCTGTGTAGATCTGGGTCAGGGGGGCGGAGTCTCCTGCTTTAGCCACGCCCTCAAACACACGGCTGAACTTCTGCTGCAGCTGCTTCTTCAGTTCATCTCTACAAACTCCAACACTGCTTCCTGAATAAAGACAAACAGCTGTGACCATGTGACCACTGAACTGACCCCGCCTCCATTAGCGTTAGCCAAAGATGCTAAAAAACAAGGCTAACAGCTAACACCATTTCATTTGTTAGGCACGTAAAGCCAATGTACGGTTTGTAAAACAGATTGAGCCTGAAGTGCATCTGTTCACACTTATAAAATATAAATACTATTATAAGACAACGAGTGAATGTTGCTCATTCTGAGCTTTAAAATGAGGGAGAACATGTGGGCGGAGCTTAGGTTGGACTTGTGTTTGTGGCTGAGTCGGTAACTTCCACTGATCCAAAAGAATGGTCTGATATGGGTGAAATCTGGGCCCATTACCGATGTGTGGTGAATGTTCAGAGCCTGAGAGCCAGAAATGTGTGTGTCTCTAGTAAACACATGTTGTGTTGCTACAGACACAGAGAGTTCTTACTGCTCTGCAGGCGCTGGACCAGCTGCTCCTGCTTCATCCTCCTCAGGAAGTCCAGGGCGATGTTCAGAACCTCTCTGCTCTGCACCTCACTCTCAGAGCATTCTGGGTAATCTGAGGCCAGGAGCCTTTGGATCCTCTGCAGCTGCTCTTTGACAAAAGTCACCACGTCCTCCTGCAGACGCTGGAACAGAACAATAAAAGAGTTCACAGAGAGACGCTGAGGAGCAGCCAGAGAAGGCCACACAAGCTGCGGTGGTGGACACTCACCCTCAAGATGGCGTCCAGCGGCTCCTTTGGACCTGGATCCCTGTGAAACACACTCAGCATTTATTTAGTGTGCACAATAGAAGAACACAGACTCAAACAGGAGAGAAAAGGACTGTTTCTATAAAGAGCTTCTACACAGCACTAAACCTGGGACTCCCAGCTTCAGCACCAGAGACACCAGACATTTTGCCACAGATGAAGATCAGGACCACGGTCTTTGTTCTAGTAAGTAAGTCATCTTTATTTATATAGCACAGTTTTACAGACCAAGGTCACCCAAAGCTGACTTTGGTCTGTAAAACTGTCGGATGAAGGACGAGACACAGAACTGTGTTAACAACATGGGTTCAAGTCCCACCTCTGATCTTCAGGACCATCTTCTCTGAAGAGAGGAGGAAGGTTTCTGGACTCGTCACTTTTCACAGACACAGAGCTGGGAGCAGGTCCAGGTCCAGGTCTGGGTTTAGACCCGGGGCCAGATCCTCGTGGCTCCATGTTGTAGAGTCTGAATCTGAACAAGAGTCACTCACTTTGTTTATTATTTTTACGTCTGTTTGATTGAATGTGAGCAGAGAACACATCAGCCCCGTCCTCAAACAACTCCACTGGCTCCTGCTCCACACCTCCTCCAACACAAGGTCCTCCTCCTCACCTACAAGTCCTCCTCCTCACCTACAAGTCCTCCATAACCTGCTCCTTCTTACCTCACTGACCTCCTCCATCACTGACCTCCTCCTTCATCACTCACCTCCTCCTTCATCACTGACCTCCTCCATCACTGACCTCCTCCTTCATCACTGACCTCCTCCATCACTGACCTCCTCCTTCATCACTGACCTCCTCCATCACTGACCTCCTCCATCATCACTGACCTTCTCCATCATCACTGACCTCCTCCATCACTGACCTCCTCCTCCATCACTGACCTCCTCCTCCATCACTGACCTCCTCCATCACTGACCTCCTCCTCCTTCATATATTCTGTCTCATTCAGTCTTCCACATGAAGCCAATCCAGGCTCTGAAAGCGGCTCCAGAGAGAAGGCTTTGAAACCAGCGTCTGCAACTGTTCCATCTGATCCACAACAAAGACATTTATCTTTACTGCAGGGTCCTCCACTGCTCCAGCCTCAGGCCCTGAAGGAAACACATCCTCCACAGAGAAGTCCACATCTGTGAACAAGGACTCAGAAGCTTCTCTCTCCCTCAGTGTAAAGACCCGCTCCTGGTGTCTTCAGTAGATTCTACATTCATGCTGTTTATTTACAAAGTGCCACAGAACCACAGTCTTTGATGTAGGACGAGACACAGCACTGTCTTAACAACATGGGTTCAAGTCTCACCTCTGATCTTCAGGACCATCTTCTCTGAAGTTTGGAGGCTTGTCTTTGGACCGGTCACTTTTCAGAGACTGAGAGCTGGGAGCAGGTTCAGGTTCAGGTCCAGGTCCAGGTCTGGGTTTAGACCCGGGGCCAGATCCTCATGGGTCCATGTTGTAGAGTCTGAATCAGAACAAGAGTCACTCACTTTGTTTATCATTTTCTGGTCTGTTTTAACAGTTACTGAACGTGACTTTTGCTCTAATGGTTTTCCACACTTGTGTTCTTGTCCTACAGCTGCAGGATTCTGTCCAAATATCTAACTGCAGGTTTTCATACCAACATTCAGACTGTGCTGAGGTTTGTGATTGAAAGCAGGAGTTGGTTTTGACATCATGTGTGACGTCATGTGTGACGTCATGTGTGACATCGTGTGTGACATCATGTGTGACGTCATGTGTGACGTCATGTGTCGCAGCCTGCCACGCACCCTCGAACATTTCTAAAGCCTAGTGTATACTTGCGCCGCGTGGCTTACGTTAGCGGTTGCGGTGGACCTACGTAAGCACAATTGATGTTATACTGGCGCGTTCCCCTTACGGAGTTTTGAGGAGAATGTTGTAATCCCACAACAAACCACATGAGGGCGATCACACAGGAGCGGTCCCATTTACGCTGCTACTTTGTCCTCTTCAAAGCAACAATAGCAAACAAAGCTGTTTGAGCTCATTACACGTGTTTCTACTGTAGGTTTATGTGATAGTTTTATGGATTCATTATTTTATAAGTCATTTCAACTGTGAAGCTGTGAATAAAGACACAGTTCTGTTGGAAACGTAGTTATTATTGAATAGTTTTCAGCACAAACAGCAAAACAATAAAAGTGATAAATATCTGAGACAAACATGAACGATTTACGAGTGCAGGAGGAAAGCAACAAACGCAGCTACGATTCAAACAAGACAAGAACAGTTTAGAAGTTATATATATGTTAGATATAAGTTATATATATGTTAGATATATGTTATATATGTTATATATAAGTTAGATATAAGTTAGATATAAGTTAGATATGAGTTAGAGATGAGTTAGATATATGTTAGATATATGTTAGATATATGTTAGATATATGTTAGATATATGTTAAATATATGTTAGATATATGTTAGATATATGTTAGATATATGTTAGATATAAGTTAGATATGTTAGATATAAGTTAGATATATGTTAGATGTTAGATATATGTTAGATATGTTAGATATAAGTTAGATATATGTTAGATATATGTTAGATATGTTACATATATGTTAGATATAAGTTAGATATATGTTAGATATATGTTAGATATAAGTTAGATATATGTTAGATATATGTTAGATATATGTTAGATATGTTAGATATATGTTAGATATAAGTTAGATATATGTTAGATGTTATATATAAGTTAGATATATATTAAATATGTTAGATATGTTAGATATATGTTAGATATGTTAGATATATGTTAGATATAAGTTGGATATAAGTTATATATATGTTAGATATAAGTTAGATATAAGTTAGATATATGTTAGATATATGTTAGATATACGTTATATATAAGTTAGATATATGTTAGATATAAGTTAGATATATGTTAGATATGTTAGATATATGTTAGATATAAGTTAGATATAAGTTAGATATATGTTAGATATAAGTTAGATATATGTTAGATGTTAGATATATGTTAGATATAAGTTAGATATGAGGTTAGATATAAGTTAGATATAAGTTAGATATATGTTAGATATAAGTTAGATATGTTAGATATATGTTAGATATAAGTTAGATATTGTTAGATATAAGTTAGATATATGTTAGATATATGTTAGATATAAGTTAGATATTGTTAGATATATGTTAGATATAAGTTAGATATTGTTAGATATAAGTTAGATATATGTTAGATATATGTTAGATATGTTAGATATAAGTTAGATATGTTAGATATAAGTTAGATATATGTTAGATGTTAGATATATGTTAGATATATGTTAGATGTTAGATATATGTTAGATATAAGTTAGATATTGTTAGATATATGTTAGATATAAGTTAGATATTGTTAGATATAAGTTAGATATATGTTAGATATATGTTAGATATGTTAGATATAAGTTAGATATGTTAGATATAAGTTAGATATATGTTAGATGTTAGATATATGTTAGATATATGTTAGATGTTAGATATATGTTAGATATATGTTAGATATATGTTAGATATAAGTTAGATATAAGTTAGATATATGTTAGATAGATGTTAGATATAAGTTAGATATAAGTTAGATATATGTTAGATGTTAGATATAAGTTAGATATAAGTTATATATATATGTTAGATGTTAGATATAAGTTAGATATAAGTTATATATATATGTTAGATATGTTAGATATATGTTAGATATGTTAGATATAAGTTAGATATATGTTAGATGTTAGATATAAGTTAGATATATGTTAGATGTTAGATATAAGTTAGATATATGTTAGATATGTTAGATATAAGTTAGATAGATATAAGTTAGATATATGTTAGATATAAGTTAGATATAAGTTAGATATATGTTAGATATATGTTAGATATATGTTAGATATAAGTTAGATATATGTTAGATATAAGTTAGATATATGTTAGATATAAGTTATATATATATATATATATATATATATATATATATATATATATATATGGGGCGACAGTAGCTCAGTTGGTAGAGCATTGGCCTTAAGCCCAGAAGGTCGTGGGTTCAATTCCCACCTCTGCACCTTCTCCACCGACTCCCACTGATGACTGCTGTCGTTGTGTCCTTGGGCAAGACACTTAACCCCACTTTGCCCAAAGCCCCCACTGAAAGATCAAGGCTATGCTCACACTCAGAGAGCAGCCGTCCTCCTGTGGACTCACCACCTGCAGAGGGTCAGTGAGGGGCTGGTGCTATGAGACTTGGGTGGCATCTCTGACTGCCACCCCCCTGACCCAGAAATGGATTAAAGGGAAGAAAATGGATGGATGGATGGATATATATATATAAATCTGCCCCATAAATCTGCCATTTATGGGGAAAGTCCTTGAAAAAGTTGTCTACCAACAGCTAAATAGATTTCTTATAATCAACAACTCATTTGATATGTTTCAGTCCGGCTTTAGACCCCACCACAGCACTGAGACTGCTCTCGTTAAGGTTACAAATGATATCCGGCTGAACACTGACGCAGGCAAAGTCTCAATCCTAATCCTGTTAGATCTGAGTGCTGCCTTTGACACTGTCGACCATGAGATCCTCTTACAGAGACTAGAGGACTGGGTTGGCGTCGCTGGCACCGCCCTAAGTTGGTTTAGGTCTTACCTTGAAGACAGGAAGTACTTTGTGGAGATTGGAAACTGTGTCTCAGATCATATGGCCCTGACCTGTGGAGTACCACAGGGGTCGATCCTGGGACCTCTTCTGTTCAATCTCTACATGCTGCCGTTAGGTCAGTTAATACGCAGAAACAAAGTGTCCTATCACAACTATGCAGACGACACTCAGATCTATGTCTCACTGACTGCAGGAGAACATGGACCAGTGGACTCACTCCTTCACTGCATCCACAGATCAGTGAGTGGATGCAAAACAACTTCCTTCAGCTAAACGCAGACAAAACTGAAATGATTGTCTTTGGTCCCCAGAAACAAAGAGAGAGCGTCATCTGTCACCTACAGTCTCTCTCCCTAAAACCTTCAAACAAGGTCAGAAATCTAGGGGTAATACTGGACTCAGACTTAAATTTTAATAGCCACATCAAATCAGTAACATCAGCTTTTTTACCATCTAAAAAACATTGCCAGGATCAAAAACATAGTGTCTAAAGCAGACCTGGAGATTCTTATCCATGCATTTGTCTCCAGTAGGTTAGACTACTGCAATGGCCTGCTCACAGGTCTGTCCAAACAGGCTGTAAAACAGCTGCAGTACATTCAAAATGCAGCAGCTCGAGTCCTGACTAGAACCAGGAAGTACGACCAAATTAGTCCTGACTAGAACCAGGAAGTACGACCACATTAGTCCTGACTAGAACCAGGAAGTACGACCGCATTAGTCCTGACTAGAACCAGGAAGTACGACCGCATTAGTCCTGACTAGAACCAGGAAGTACGACCGCATTAGTCCTGACTAGAACCAGGAAGTACGACCACATTAGTCCTGACTAGAACCAGGAAGTACAACCACATTAGTCCTGACTAGAACCAGGAAGTACGACCACATTAGTCCCGACTAGAACCAGGAAGTACGACCACATTAGTCCAGTCCTCAGGTCTCTGCACTGGCTTCCTGTGGCTCAGAGAATAGACTTTAAAACAGCTCTGCTTGTTACAAGTCTCTCCATGGCCTCGCACCAAAATATATTAGTGACATGTTAGTACCATATGAACCAGCCCGGACTCTGAGGAGCACAGGGACTGGACTCCTGCTGGGACTCTGAGGAGCACAGGGACTGGCCTCCTGCTGGGACTCTGAGGAGCACAGGGACTGGTCTCCTGCTGGGACTCTGAGGAGCACAGGGACTGGACTCCTGCTGGGACTCTGAGGAGCACAGGGACTGGACTCCTGCTGGGACTCTGAGGAGCACAGGGACTGGACTCCTGCTGGGACTCTGAGGAGCACAGGGACTGGACTCCTGCTGGGACTCTGAGGAGCACAGGGACTGGACTCCTGCTGGGACTCTGAGGAGCACAGGGACTGGCCTCCTGCTGGGACTCTGAGGAGCACAGGGACTGGTCTCCTGCTGGGACTCTGAGGAGCACAGGGACTGGACTCCTGCTGGGACTCTGAGGAGCACAGGGACTGGACTCCTGCTGGGACTCTGAGGAGCACAGGGACTGGACTCCTGCTGGGACTCTGAGGAGCACAGGGACTGGACTCAGTGCCCAGAGTCAGAACTAAACATGGGGAGGCTGCTTTTCAGATTCATGCTGCTAAAATCTGGAACAGTCTTCCTGAAGATGTGAGACAGGCCTCCTCTCTGACAATGTTTAAAACCAGGTTAAAGACAGTTCTGTTTAGCTGTGCTACAACTGAGGGATTTTATATTTTTATCTTTCTTTTTAATGTTCTGTGATTATTTAGGATTTTAATGCTTTCTTATTTTGTTCAGCACTTTGAGTTGCCTTGTGTATGAATTGTGCTATACAAATAAACTTGCCTTGCCTTGCCTTGCCTTGCAACATATATATAACATATATATAACTTATATCTAACATATATCTAACATATATATAACTTATATCTAACATATATCTAACATATATATAACTTATATATAACATATATCTAACGTATATATAACATATATATAACTTATATCTAACATATATCTAACATATATAAAACTTATATATAACATATATCTAACATATATATCTAACATATATATAAATTATATCTAACATATATATAACTTATATCTAACACATATCTAACATATATATAACTTATATCTAACATATATCTAACATATATATATATAACTTATATCTAACATATATATAACTTATATCTAACACATATCTAACATATATATAACTTATATCTAACATATATCTAACATATATATATATATAACTTATATCTAACATATATATAACTTATATCTAACATATATCTAACTATATCTAACTTATATCTAACTATATCTAACTTATATATAACATATATCTAACATATATAACTTATATCTAACATATATCTAACATATATAACTTATATCTAACATATATCTAACATATATGTGTAGAGTGGTGAGGGTGCCTAATGCTATTGTACAGTCACTGGTTTGTCCTTACATTAGCTCAGTCAGGTTCACTTCTTTGCTCTGGAGTCACTGGCGTGCTTCTCTGTATGTGTGACTTGGTCTAAATATGTGAATATGTGATTACTATGTGTGTTTTAACTCTGTTCTGTTATTTTTAAAACTTTTCTTTAATTATTCTTAGCTATGGATCCTGTGCTTGCATGTGAGTCCTTAATAAAGTATAAATAAAAAAATAAATAAATATATATATAACTTATATCTAACATATATCTAACATATATCTAACATATATATAACTTATATCTAACATATATATAACATATATCTAACATATATCTAACATATATATATATATATATACAGTGCCTTGCGAAAGTATTCGGCCCCCTTGAACCTTTCAACATTTTGCCACATTTCAGGCTTCAAACATAAAGATATAACATTTTAATTTTTTGTCATGAATCAGCAACAAGTGGGACACAATCGTGAAGTGGAACAAAATGTATTGGATAATTTAAACTTTTTTTTACAAATAAAAAACTGAAAAGTGGGGCGTGCAATATTATTCGGCCCCTTTACTTTCAGTGCAGCAAACTCAGTCCAGAAGTTCAGTGAGGATCTGGAACAGTCTTCCTGAAGATGTGAGACAGGCCTCCTCTCTGACAATGTTTAAAACCAGGTTAAAGACAGTTCTGTTTAGCTGTGCTACAACTGAGGGATTTTATATTTTTATCTTTCTTTTTAATGTTCTGTGATTATTTAGGATTTTAATGCTTTCTTATTTTGTTCAGCACTTTGAGTTGCCTTGTGTATGAATTGTGCTATACAAATAAACTTGCCTTGCCTTGCCTTGCCTTGCAACATATATATAACATATATATAACTTATATCTAACATATATCTAACATATATATAACTTATATATAACATATATCTAACGTATATATAACATATATATAACTTATATCTAACATATATCTAACATATATATAACTTATATATAACATATATCTAACATATATATCTAACATATATATAAATTATATCTAACATATATATAACTTATATCTAACACATATCTAACATATATATAACTTATATCTAACATATATCTAACATATATATATATAACTTATATCTAACATATATATAACTTATATCTAACATATATCTAACTATATCTAACTTATATCTAACTATATCTAACTTATATATAACATATATCTAACATATATAACTTATATCTAACATATATCTAACATATATGTGTAGAGTGGTGAGGGTGCCTAATGCTATTGTACAGTCACTGGTTTGTCCTTACATTAGCTCAGTCAGGTTCACTTCTTTGCTCTGGAGTCACTGGCGTGCTTCTCTGTATGTGTGACTTGGTCTAAATATGTGAATATGTGATTACTATGTGTGTTTTAACTCTGTTCTGTTATTTTTAAAACTTTTCTTTAATTATTCTTAGCTATGGATCCTGTGCTTGCATGTGAGTCCTTAATAAAGTATAAATAAAAAAATAAAAAAATATATATATAACTTATATCTAACATATATCTAACATATATCTAAAATATATATAACTTATATCTAACATATATATAACATATATCTAACATATATCTAACATATATATATATATATATATATACAGTGCCTTGCGAAAGTATTCGGCCCCCTTGAACCTTTCAACATTTTGCCACATTTCAGGCTTCAAACATAAAGATATAACATTTTAATTTTTTGTCATGAATCAGCAACAAGTGGGACACAATCGTGAAGTGGAACAAAATGTATTGGATAATTTAAACTTTTTTTTACAAATAAAAAACTGAAAAGTGGGGCGTGCAATATTATTCGGCCCCTTTACTTTCAGTGCAGCAAACTCAGTCCAGAAGTTCAGTGAGGATCTTTGAATGATCCAATGTTGTCCTAAATGACTGATGATGATAAATAGAATGCACCTGTGTGTAATCAAGTCTCCGTATAAATGCACCTGCTCTTTGATAGTCTCAGGGTTCTGTTTAAAGCGCAGAGAGAACCATGAAGACAAAGGAACACACCAGGCAGGTCCGAGATACTGTTGTGGAGAAGTTTAAAGCCGGATTTGGACACAAAAAGATTTCCCAAGCTTTAAACATCTCAAGGAGCACTGTGCAAGCAATTATATTGAAATGGAAGGAGTATCAGACCACTGCAAATCTACCAAGACCCGGCCGTCCCAAACTTTCATTTCAAACAAGGGAAAGACTGATCAGAGATGCAGCCAAGAGGCCCATGATCACTCTGGTTGAACTGCAGATAACTACAGCTGAGGTGGGAGAGTCTGTCCATAGGACAACAATCAGTCGTGCACTGCACAAATCTGGCCTTTATGGAAGAGTGGCAAGAAGAAAGCCATTTCTCAAAGATATCCATAAAAAGTCTCGTTTAAAGTTTGCCACAAGCCACCTGGGAGACACACCAAACATGTGGAAGAAGGTGCTCTGGTCAGATGAAACCAAAATCGAACTTTTTGGCCACAATGCAAAACGATATGTTTGGCGTAAAAGCAACACAGCTCATCACCCTGAACACACCATCCCCACTGTCAAACATGGTGGTGGCAGCATCATGCTTTGGGCCTGCTTTTCTTCAGCAGGGACAGGGAAGATGGCTAAAATTGATGGGAAGATGGATGGAGCCAAATACAGGACCATTCTGGAAGAAAACCTGTTGGAGTCTGCAAAAGACCTGAGACTGGGACGGAGATTTCCAACAGAACAATGATCCAAAACATAAAGCCAAATCTACAATGGAATGGTTCACAAATAGACGTATCCAGGTGTTAGAATGGCCAAGTCAAAGTCCAGACCTGAATCCAATCGAGAATCTGTGGAAAGATCTGAAGACTGCTGTTCACAAACGCTCTCCATCCAACCTCACTGAGCTCCAGCTGTTTTGCAAGGAAGAATGGGCAAGAATTCCAGTCTCTCAATGTGCAAAACTGATAGAGACATACCCCAAGCGACTTGCAGCTGTAATTGCAGCAAAAGGTGGCGCTACAAAGTATTAGCGCAAGGGGGCCGAATAATATTGCACGCCCTACTTTTTCAGTTTTTTATTTGTTAAAAAAGTTTAAATTATCCAATAAATTTCATTCCACTTCACGATTGTGTCCCACTTGTTGTTGATTCTTGACAAAAACTTTAATTTTTATATCTTTATGTTTGAAGCCTGAAATGTGGCAAAATGTTGACAGGCTCCAATACGAATACTTTCGCAAGGCACTGTATATATATATATATATATATATATATATATATATATATATATATAACCAAGATGGCGGCTCGCACGGTCGCCCCGGCTCTTTCGTGCGCTCTCTTTCTTTTTTCTCTGCTCCGCGAGGAGCTTCTGAACATTAGACCCACCATTCCCATTTCCCCTCTGCCTCTGGGCGTCTGCAGCTGACTTGGTTCATGTTTTAGCCAAAAGAGTGAAACCCCGTAGGAGAAGAAAGCGTGGCGGTGTGTTGGTGCGTCTCAGGAGAAGAGGAGCGCGCACACCACTCCCGGGATATTCCTTTCCAACGTACGCTCACTGGGCAATAAGACGAACTCAGCCTGCTCATGAGAAGAAACAAGGACTTCATCCTGTGTCCTCTGCTTCACTGAGACCTGGCTAAATGAGCGGATCCCGGACTGCGCTCTGGAGCTGCAGGGCTTTGGGCTGTTCCGCGCGGATCGCCATTGTGCGCTCTCAGGGAAGAGCAGAGGCGGTGGGCTGTGTTTCTACGTCAATACAAACTGGTGTAACGATGTGACAGTGATCTCCAAGCACTGCTCTCCTGCTCTGGAATATCTTTTCATCCATTGTAAACCATTTTACTCCCTGCGTGAGTTTGTTTCATTCATTCTTGCCTCTGTTTACATACCGCCATGCGCGGACGGGCGCGAGCCTCAGCACGCACTCGCAGAGCAAGTACTGTGTATGGAACGTTTATACCCGGACTCTCTGATTATTATCCTGGGGGATTTCAATAAGGGAAACTTGAGCCAGGAATTACCCAAATACAGACAGTTTATCAAATGCCCGACCAGAGAGGAGAACACTCTGGATCACTGTTACACCACTGTGCGCGGAGCTTTTCGCACTGTTCCCAAGCCAGCCCTCGGCTTCTCAGATCACTCCATGATACATCTGGTTCCTGCTTACAGACAGAGACTAAAGCTCTCGAAACCTGCAGTGAGGAGCTACAAAGTGTGGTCTGATGAAGCTGTGGAAGAGCTGCGCGCATGCATGGAATCTACAGACCGGGACCTTTTCAGAGCTGCCACAGATAGTTTGGATGAATACACGGACACTGTGACGTCATACATTCACTTCTGTGAGGATAGCATCATTCCAACAAGGACCAGGGTCATCTATAACAACGACAAACCCTGGTTCACTGCTAAACTCCAGCAGCTCAGGAAACTGAAAGAGTCCACCTTCAAAGAGGGAGATTTCAGAGGGTATAAGGTGGCCAAATACCTATACAGGGACAAACTCAAAGCGGCCAAGGCCCAGCACACAGAGTGTCTACAACAGCAATTTGCGGACAACAACCCTGCCTCTGTCTGGAGGGGGCTCCGTTTGATCACCAACTACAAACCAAGAGCCCCCCACTGTGCTGACGACCGCACATTGGCTGAGCGGCTAAACCTGTTCTTCAGCTGCTTTGATGTTGCTCCTGACACCTCCCCCCACTGCTCATTCGGCACCTCCCCCCACTGCTCATTCGGCACCTCCCCCCACTGCTCATTCGACACCTCCCCCCACTGCTCATTCGACACCTCCCCCCTCAGCACCTCTGCCCCCCCCTGCCCCCTCACTGACAATAGCCCCAGACGAGACACAATAACAGTTCTCCAGGCTACACCTCCGCAGTGCTGCCGGCCCGGCTGGAATCTCACCCTCCACCCTGAGACACAGTGCGAAGGAGCTGTCCCCAGTCTTCACCGACATCTTCAACACGTCGCTGGAGTCCTGCCACGTCCCCACCTGCCTCAAAACCTCCACCATCGTCCCCATTCCCAAGAAGACCCGGATCACAGGTCTCATTGACTACAGACCTGTGGCACTGACGTTTGTAGTTATGAAGACATTTGAGCGCCTCGTCCTCCCCCACCTCAAGTCCTTCACCTCCCCCCTCCTGGACCCCCTGCAGTTCGCCTACAGAGCCAACAGATCTGTAGACAACGCCATCTACCTGGCCCTCCACCACATCCTACAGCACCTGGACTCCCCGGGGACCTATGCCAGGGTCCTGTTCGTGGACTTCAGCTCTGCCTTCAACACGAACCTGCCATCCCTGCTCCAGGACAAGCTCTCCCAGCTCAACGTGCCCGATTCCACCTGCAGGTGGATCACTGACTTCCTGACGGACAGGAAGCAGCGAGTGCGTCTGGGGAAGAATGTCTCGGACTCTCGGATTATAAATACAGGAGCCCCACAGGGCTGTGTTCTTTCTCCCCTGCTCTTCTCCCTGTACACCAACCACTGCACCTCCTCCTACTGCACCTCCTACTGCACCTCCAACCACTGCACTTTCCAGCCACGACTCCGTGAAGTTGATCAAGTTCACGGATGACACCACCCTCATTGGACTCATCTCCAACAACGATGAGTCCGCCTACAGGAGGGAGGTGGACCGGCTGGTGTCCTGGTGCAGTGGTAACAACCTGGAGCTGAACGCCCAGAAGACAGTGGAGTTGATTGTGGACTTCAGGAAGAGCACTGTCCCCCCGCCCCCACCCTCCGTGATGGACTCATCTCACCTCTGTGGGAGTCCTTCCGTTTCCTGGGCACCACCATCTCCCAGGACCTCAAGTGGGAGCCGACCATCAGCTCCCTCATCAAGAAGGCCCAGCAGAGGATGTACTTCCTGCGGCAGCTCAGGAAAGCCAAGCTGCCTGCACAGATGTTGACCTCCTCCATCACCTCCTCCATCACCTCCTTCATCACCTCCTCCATCACCTCCTCCATCACCTCCTCCATCACCTCCTCCATCACCTCCTCATCACCTCCTCCATCACCTCCTCCAGCACCTCCACCATCACCTCCACCATCACCTCCTCCAGTACCTCCTCTATCACCTCCTCCATCACCTCGCGATCTCGTTCTTTCGGTCAGTACCCAAAGCTCATGACCATAGGTGAGGGAGGGAACGAAGATTGACCGGTAAATCGAGAGCTTTGCCTTTCGGCTCAGCTCCCTCTTTACCACAACGGTCCGATACAGCGACTGCATCACTGCGCACGCTGCACCGATCCGCCTGTCAATCTCATGCTCCATTCTTCCCTCACTTGTGAACAAGACCCCGAGATACTTGAACTTCTCCACTTGAGGAAGGACCTCTCCACCCAACTGTAGAGGGCAAGGCACCTTTTTCCGATCGAGCACCATGGCCTCGGATTTGGAGGTGCTGATTCTCATCCCAGAGACGTGTCAGCCAAGACAGTCCTACAACATCCAGAGACTTTAGATAATCAGGACGGATCTCATCCACACCCGGAGCCTTGCCACCATGGAGGCTACCAACCACCTTGGTCCCCTCAGCCAGGGAGATGGATGTATACGCCCCAACATCCTCAGCCTCTGCCTTTGTTATTAAGGCCTCAAGGGGGGGGGGGGGGGGTTGAGGAGAACCTCAAAGTATTCCTTCCACCGCCCAACAATAATCCCAGTCGAGGTCAGCAGCTCACCCCCCGCACCGTACACGGTGTTGGTAAAGAACTGCTTCCCCCTCCTGAGGCGCCGGACGGTTTGCCAGAATCTCTTCGAGGCCGACCGATAGTCATGCTCCATGGACTCTCCGAACTCCTCCCAGTCACGGGTTTTTGCCTCTGCAACAGCCCGGGCCGCGGCACGCTTGGCCTGCCGGTACTGGACAGCTGCCTCAGGAGTCCCCCGAACCATCATGGCTCGATAGGACTCCTTCTTCAGCCTGACGGCATCCCTTACTGCCGGTGTCCACCACCGGGTTCGGGGATTGCCTCCGGGACCAGCACCAGAGACCTTGCAACCACAGCTATGAGCCGCCGCATCGACGATTGAGGCAGAGAACATGGTCCACTCAGACTCCATGTCCCCCTCCTCTGCCGGGACCTGGGAGAAGCTCTCCCGGAGGTGTGAGTGGAAAGTCCGTCTGACAGGGGGCTCAGCGAGGCGTTCCCAGCAGACCCTCACTATACGCTTGGGTCTGCCAGGTCTGACCGGCCTCCTGCCCTGCCAGCGGATCCAACTCACGACCAGGTGATGATCGGTTGACTGCTCCGCCCCTCTCTTCACCCGAGTGTCCGAGACACGCGGTCGAAGGTCAGATGATACGACAACAAAGTCGATCATCGACCTCCGGCCTAGGGTGTCCTGGTGCCACGTGCACTGGTGGACACTCTTGTGCTCGAACATGGCATGGCGCCGTGGCAAGAGCTCTGGTGTGTGTCGTCTGGTGCACACTGGGGTAGTCTTGCACAATTTTTCCAATGTGGTTTTACTGCAAATGGCAAATAAATGAATCTGAATCTGAATCGTGATGGACAAACTGTGACTGGCACAGAAGTCCAACAACTGAACACCGCTCGGGTTCAGATCAGGGGGGCCGTTCTTCCCAATCACCCCTTTCCAAGTGTCACTGGCATTTCCCACATGGGCGTTGAAGTCCCCCAGGAGAATAACGGAGTCCCCGGGCGGTGCACCGTCCAGTACCCCTCCCAAGGACTCCAAGAAGGCAGGGTACTCTGCACTGCTGTTAGGCCCGTAGGCCGTCACAACAGTGAGAGACTTGTCCCCCACCCGAAGGCGGAGGGACGCGACCCTCTCATTCACCGAGGAGAACTCCAACACGTGGCGGCTGAGATGGGGGCAATGAGTATGGCCACCCCAGCCTGCCGCCTCTCCCCGCGGGAAACACCAGAAAAGTGAAGCGTCCAACCCCTCTCAAGGAGTTGGGTTCAGAGCCCAAGCTGTGTGTGGAGGTGAGGCAGACTATCTCTAGTCGGTATCGCTCAACCTCCCCCACGAGCTCGGGCTCCTTCCCCCCCAGTGAGGTGACGTTCCACGTCCCAAGAGCCAGATGTTGTTTGTGCGGACTGGGTCGCTGAGGTCTCCGCCTTCGACTGCCGCCCAGTCCTCTCAGCTCTCTAACATAACTTATATCTAACATATATCTAACATATATATAACTTATATCTAACATATATATAACTTTTATCTAACATATATATAACTTTTATCTAACATATATATAACTTATATATAACATATATCTAACATATATCTAACAAATATATAACTTATATCTAACATATATATAACATATATCTAACTTATATATAACTTATAAAATGTCCCTGTCTTGTTTGAATCGTAGCTGTGTCTGTTCCATTCCTCCTGCACTTGTAAATAGTTCATATTTGTCTCAGATATTTACCACTTATTGTTTTGTTGTTTGTGCTGAAAATACTTTCAGAATAACTGTTTCCAACAAGAACTGAGTCTGAGTTTAGAACGGTCACATAAAGCTACAGTAGAAACACATGTAATGATCTCAAACAGCTTCACTGTTGTTTTTGTTCTGAAGAGGAGAAAGAAGCAGCGTAACTGAGACCGCTTTGGTTTCTAAACTCCTGTGAGATCGCCATCATGTGGTTGGGTGTGGGATTACAACATTCTCCTCAAAACTACGCAAAGGGGAACAACCGAGTGCACGAGCAACTGTGCTTACGTAGGTCCGACTGTGGTGACGTAGGTCCGACTGTGGTGACGTAGGTCCGACTGTGGTGACGTAGGTCCAACTGTGGTGACGTAGGTCCAACTTATCTCAGTCATGAGGCCAATGTGACCCAGACTAAATGGAGTCTGTAAATTTGTCTGTGTGGTGATGTCAGATAACTGTAGTTTATTCACAGTAGGTCCAACTGCGGTTACGTAGGTCCAACGTAACCGCAACCAGACATATTTTCAGTTGCACACACACACAGACACACACAGACACACGCAGACACACACACACACACACACACACGCACGAGTCTATTTGTATTCTAAGAATGGGCCTTATCTCATCCTGAATCAACAAAGTGACTGGCCAGTTTTTACAACCCCTTTGATCTGGTGTCGGCCTCCTGCTGAGCCGATGCCGATCGTACCAAAAGCTGCCCACTGGTCTGAGCCAAGAGACTTGCCCCTGCTGGTCTGGGGCAAGTCTCAGCCACACCCCTCTCTGGATTATCTCGCTCTCTCTACATCACCAAGGAAATAATGAACTTCAATCTGGATTAAGAACATGGACTAATCCCAATAACGCAATGACAATATTCATACTGTAAATGTTATATCTATTTCATTTGTGAAGTGTGTGAAACATAAGAATCCTGTGAAATAACGGATATGTCCACATGCATATGTAAATCTACCAGGCCCAGATCTGCCCCGAGGCGGGACTAGGCTAATGAGGGAGTAGGCTCTCTCTGTGACCAAGCTGTGGTTCACTCTGTTCTTCCGGTTCTGCTGGGGCGTGCTGCTGCTCCAGCTCTGTAACCAAGAAAGACCGCTGGCTCGGCCATGTCTCTGCCTCCGCTCGCTACAGCAGAAGACCCCTCTTTACCAGGCCTCGTCACCACTGGATTGTGCACGGAACGAAACAGACAACACGACAAACAAATTGGGAGTCTCGGACTCCCAATTACACGCACTACTACTACTAAAAATAATGCATCGGTTTTATACAGCGCTTTTTTTGACACTCAAAGACGCTTCACATCATTTCTCTTTCTCTCCATACACGGTGGTGATAAACTACTACTGTAGCCACAGCTGCCCTGGGGCACACTGACAGAAGCGAGGCAACCAGTCTGTGCCATCAGCCCCTCCCACCACCACCAACCATTCATACACACACCAGACTCATTCTAGGCAATGGGGGTGAAGTGTTTTGCCTAAGGACACAACAGCAGTTTGGCACTTTACAGCCGCAGCCGCCCCACTGTCTCTGTTGTTCCCAGCGGTTAAGTGTCTTGCCCAAGGAAACAACGACAGCAGACATCAGTGGGAGTTGGTGGAGAAGGTCCTGGGATGGGCTTGAACCCACAACCTTCTGGCTCAAAGGCCAATGGTCTACCAACTGAGCTACTGTCGCCCTGCCACTGCAGACATTACACAAACCAGTAAGACCGCTCCTTTCTCGTGGTTGAGGCTTTGCTAACTGGACTGAGCTTACATTCATATAATTTGATTACAATTGCCTTGGTGAATAATGCCGCTTTTCCACAGTAACGGTATGGTAGGGTACTGCACGGCATGGCGCGGTTAAGGATCAGGGTACTTTCTTCGTACCACCTCGACTGTGGTTCCAAAAGACCCGCTCCTGGTGTCTTCAGTAGATTCTACATTCATGCTGTTTAGTTACAAAGTGCCACAGAACCACAGTCTTTGATGTAGGACGAGACACAGCACTGTCTTAACAACATGGGTTCAAGTCTCACCTCTGCTCTTCAGGACCATCTTCTTTGAAGTTTGGAGGCTTGTCTTTGGACAGGTCACTTTTCACAGACACAGAGCTGGGAGCAGGTCCAGGTCCAGGTCCAGGTCCAGGTCTGGGTTTAGACCCGGGGCCAGATCCTCGTGGCTCCATGTTGTAGAGTCTGAATCAGAACAAGAGTCACTCACTTTGTTTTATTATTTTTACGTCTGTTTGATTGAATGTGAGCAGAGAACACATCAGCCCCGACAGCTCAGGACAGAAGCAAATGATAATGTTCTAAAACAGACAAACAAATGATAATGTTGTAAAACAGATAAACAAATGATAATGTTCTAAAACAGATAAACAAATGATAATGTTCTGTTAGTATTAGATAGCAATATGGCCTACGTGCAGGACTGTACAAGGACTCTGATTATTGTGACTATGATGTGACTGTCTCTGTGTGACACGTCTTTCGATGTGTGACGTGACAATGACTATATAAACTGTGTACTGCCTTTATTCTGTCTGAGAGAAAGAAACAAAGGAAACCACTGGAACTTGAGAGAAACTTAAATAAACTTCCAGAGTTTGGCGCACCACGATCCGTCTCTGTCTGCTTCATCCCCGACAGATTTGGTGGAGGATGTGCGGCTCAGTGTGTGCCATTCTCTGGATTGTTTTGAGGGAGTTTGCTTTGTTTCTTTTCCTCGGCGTGAGAGACCGGCATGCTGTGTCTGGGAGCGGAGATTCCAGCAGGCTGGAAGAGCTGTTCCTGGATGCTTCTTGTCGCTTCTTTCACTTGCGTTTAAATTGAATTTTCCGACACGGAAAAGAGTTGGCAGACCTCTCGGACAGTCCGTGCATGCACCTGTTTGACAAGAATAAGGTAAGCAGACACCTTTTTATATGTAAAGTCTGCATAATTGGGAACTAGCTAAATTTTGGTCTGTTTTTGAGGTCTGTCGAACTCTCTAAATTGTGTTCAAATAAGTGAGGATCCATAAAGTGTATTGGCCATAAGTGAGGATCCATAAAGTGTATAGGATCCATAAGTGTAAAGGCCATAAGTGAGGATCCATAAGTGTAGGCCATAAGTGAGGATCCATAAGTGTAAAGGCCATAAGTGAGGATCCATAAGTGTAGGCCATAAGTGAGGATCCATAAGTGTAAAGGCCATAAGTGAGGATCCATAAGTGTATTGGCCATAAGTGAGGATCCATAAGTGTAGGCCATAAGTGAGGATCCATAAGTGTAGGCCATAAGTGAGGATCCATAAGTGTAAAGGCCATAAGTGAGGATCCATAAGTGTATTGGCCATAAGTGAGGATCCATAAGTGTATTGGCCATAAGTGAGGATCCATAAGTGTATTGGCCATAAGTGAGGATCCATAAGTGTAGGCCATAAGTGAGGATCCATAAGTGTAGGCCATAAGTGAGGATCCATAAGTGTAGGCCATAAGTGAAGATCCTAAGTGAAACCATGGTGTAAAATTAAAAGCAATTTTTAAAAAGGGAAACGTGTTAAGGAGGCCTTTTGTCACGAAAAGTTTTGTAATTAACCAATTCCAGGCTTGATAAATGACAAAAGTAAAGAAGCAACAATATTTCAGTGATCACGGTTTAAATTACATACAGAAAAAGGGAGTTTTTGTTTTTGGAGTGAACAGAGTTCACCGGAGAATGCAGAGTTATATCTACAGTTGAGCTATGAGAGGGTTGTATCCAACAGTTGTTTTTGTTTTTTAGGAAGAGATTTTGAGTTTAAACTAGTTTGCTACCTCAATAAAATAGAAGCGTAAACGTTAAAGACAAGAGTGCCTTTTGTTACAAGTGTGGAAAGTGATCACTTCTAGACTTGGATGACAAAAGTATAAAGAACAACATCAGTTATATTTGCTTAAAAAAGTAATCTTGAAAGTTCTTATTCTTTCTGTTTTTGCATTTTTGCTAAAACACTACTTTCTGCCTGTGTGTGTGCGCCGCTCTATCTTGCTGCCGTTGTCAGGGGAAACGGCCCCCTCCTTCACTACTCTGGCTCTGAATCAAAACAAACCTGCCTTTAGGATTTTGGTTTTTCATAGTTGTTATTCCGTTAAATTTGCTAAATTTGCGATTGAACATTGTGTTATGACACAGTTAAACATTTTTAAAAACATTTAGGGAATAGAAGTTTTGAATAGTATGTTTTTGAAACCCAAATATTAGTGCTAAAGCTTTTCTTTTCTTTTTAAATCTGCTGCTTATTTTTTGAGTCCATTATTGTATCTCTGATATATTTCATAGCTGTTTGTGAGAATTTTTTCATGTATTTTTTATTATAGTTACAAAAGCCATTTTTCAAACATTTAAATTAGAATATGTGTTAAAAGTGTTATGAAATCTCACAGTTCTCAAACAGAGAGAATTGTATGAAAGTAACTGATACATGAACAAAATCTGTTCAAAGGAGAAACTGCTGTGATGATGTCACACATGATGTCACACGTGATGTCACACGTGATGTCACACGACGTAAGTCTGAGAAATGCATCAAAGACACTGAGAAAAACTGTAGAGTTTACATTTGTCACAGTTCCACACACACACACACACACACACAGACACACACACACACCCACACACACACACACAATGTATATTGGTCACCAAGATCTGATTTTTTTACATTCTACAATGAAAACACAGAGTAAAGTGCTACAATGAAAACACAGAGTAAAGTGCCACAATGAAAACACAGAGTAAAGTGCTACAATGAAAACACAGAGTAAAGTGCTACAATGAAAACACAGAGAGTAAAGTGCTACAATGAAAACACAGAGTAAAGTGCTACAATGAAAACACAGTGAGTAAAGTGCTACAATGAAAACACAGTAAAGTGCCACAATGAAAACACAGAGAGTAAAGTGCTACAATGAAAACACAGAGTAAAGTGCTACAATGAAAACACAGAGTAAAGTGCTACAATGAAAACACAGAGAGTAAAGTGCTACAATGAAAACACAGAGTAAAGTGCCACAATGAAAACACAGAGTAAAGTGCCACAATGAAAACACAGAGTAAAGTGCCATGTGACTAGTGCTGTGTATGGAGCTCTGAATCCTGATTGAAACGTGTCAAATATATAATTGTCCAGCAGGTGGCAGCACAGTTTATGAATAAGCTTTTTATGGATTTGAAATCGAAAAATATTTTGAAAAGTTTTTCAGCAGAGGTTTGTTCACTTTACATTGTGTGATATTATTATATTTAAGGCTCTGTTCTCAAAGGGGCCGTGAGGAGCCGAGCAGGGCCAGGCTGTGACAGGATGTGAACCTTGCAAAGCCTTCTCCCCCTGGTGTGTGTGACTCTCCTTCTGGTCCCGCCTCGAGGTGACCGTTACCATGGCGACAGAGCCCGCCTCCTGCAACAGCTGAGTGACACCGAGAGAACACTTCTCCTCTGAGCGTCGATCAGGTACGAGCTCCACATCACTGCACTGTCTCACCCTCTGGTCTCCCTCTGGTCTCTCTCTCAGGTCTCTCTCTCAGGTCTCTCTCTCTGGTATCCTTCTAGTCTCTCTCTGGTCACTTTCTGATCTCTCTCTTTGGTCTCTCTCTGGTCTCTCTCTCTGGTCTCTCTCTCTGGTCTCCCTCTGGTCTCTCTCTCTGGTTTCTCTCTCTGGTCTCACTCTGGTCTCTCTCTGTCTCTGGTCTCTCTCTGGTTTCTCTCTCTGGTCTCACTCTGGTCTCTCTCTCTCTGGTCTCTCTCTGGTCTCTCTCTGGTCTTTCTCTCTGGTCTCACTCTGGTTTCTCTCACTCTGGTCTCTCTCTGGTCTCTCTCTGGTCTCTCTCTCCGGTCTCTCTCTGGTCTCTCTTTGGTCTCTCTCTGGTCTCTCTCTTTGGTCTCTCTCTCTGGTCTCTCTCTCTGGTCTCTCTCTGGTCTCTCTCTGGTCTCTCTTTGGTCTCTCTCTGGTCTCTCTCTTTGGTCTCTCTCTGGTCTCTCTCTTTGGTCTCTTTCTGGTCTCTCTCTGGTCTCTCTCTCTGGTCTCTCTCTCTGGTCTCTCTCGCTGGTCTCTCGCTGGTCTCTCTCTGGTCTCTCTCTGGTCTGTCTCTGGTCTCCCTCTGGTCTCCCTCTGGTCTCCCTCTGGTCTGACCACAGAGAATGGAATAAAAGGTGAAAAGAGAGACATCAGGTTAAGATTAAAAATGCAGAGAAAGGAAAGACTTGTGTCTCAGTGTTGAGTGTCTGCAGAGACGTCACAGAGACTTCAGCCAGCAGGGGGCTCGCTCTGGTCTCTCTTTCTGATCTCTCTCTGGTCTCTTTCTCTCAGGTCTCTCTCTGGTCTCTCTCTGGTCCCTCTGATCTCTCTCTCTGGTCCCTCTGATCTCTCTCTCTGGTCTCTCTCAGGTCTCTCTCTGGTCCCTCTGATCTCTCTCTCTGGTCTCTCTCTGGTCTCTCTCAGGTCTCTCTCTGGTCTCTCTCTGGTCCCTCTGATCTCTCTCTCTGGTCCCTCTGGTCTCTCTCTCTGGTCTCTCTCAGGTCTCTCTCAGGTCTCTCTCTGGTCCCTCTGATCTCTCTCTCTGGTCTCTCTCAGGTCTCTCTCTGGTCCCTCTGATCTCTCTCTCTGGTCTCTCTCAGGTCTCTCTCTGGTCCCTCTGATCTCTCTCTCTGGTCTCTCTCAGTTCTCTCTCATTTCCTGCTGAATGAAGGCCTCTGATTGGTCAGTCCTTATTTGGTCAAATGTGGATGTACAAAGAGACAGGATCAAAAAGAAACCAAAATGTGATGTCACATCAAAGTTACTGAGGAGTTTACTTTGACATGGAAGTCGATAGGAGCCAAACTTCACCATGAGCACTTTCCTGTTGGGCTTCACTGAGTGGGTTAGCGTGGAGCTAGCGGGTTAGCACTCTGCAGACTCGTGCAGGTTTTCACACTTGTCTCTTGGAAACAGAAACCTGGACCAACAATGGTCTGAATACATCTGCATTAATGAGGCTGTTAGAGTGGACTGAAGAGACCAGAAGGAGACCAGAGGAGACCAGAGGAGACCAGAGGGAGACCAGAGGAGACCAGAGGAGACCAGAGGAGACCAGAGGGAGACCAGAGGGAGACCAGAGGGAGACCAGAGGGAGACCAGAGGAGACCAGAGGAGACCAGAGGAGACCAGAGGAGACCAGAGGGAGACCAGAGGGAGACTAGAGGAGACCAGAGGAGACAAGGGGAGACCAGAGGAGACCAGAGGGAGACCAGAGGGAGACCAGAGGAGACCAGAGGGAGACCAGATAGAGAGACCAGAGGGAGACCAGAGGGAGACCAGAGAGAGAGACCAGAGGGAGACCAGAGGGAGACCAGAGAGAGAGACCAGAGGAGATCAGAGGAGACCAGAGAGAGAGACCAGAGGGAGAGACCAGAGAAAGAGACCAGAGAGAGAGACCAGAGACCAGAGAGAGAGACCAGAGAGCGACCAGAGAGAGAGACCAGAGACCAGAGAGAGAGACCAGAGAGAGACCAGAGAGAGACCAGAGAGAGAGACCAGAGAGAGACCAGAGAGAGAGATCAGAGAGAGAGACCAGAGAGAGAGACCAGAGAGAGAGACCAGAGAGAGCGACCAGAGAGAGAGACCAGAGAGAGAGACCAGAGAGAGAGACCAGAGAGAGAGACCAGAGAGAGACCAGAGAGAGAGACCAGAGAGAGAGACCAGAGAGAGAGACCAGAGAGGGAGACCAGAGAGAGACCAGAGAGAGAGAGAGAGAGACCAGAGAGAGAGACCAGAGAGAGACCAGAGAGAGCGACCAGAGAGAGACCAGAGAGAGACCAGAGAGAGACCAGAGAGAGACCAGAGAGAGAGACCAGAGAGAGACCAGAGAGAGAGATCAGAGAGAGAGACCAGAGAGAGAAACCAGAGAGAGAGACTAGAGAGAGCGACCAGAGAGAGAGACCAGAGAGAGACCAGAGAGAGAGATCAGAGAGAGAGACCAGAGAGAGAAACCAGAGAGAGAGACCAGAGAGAGAGAGACCAGAGAGAGAGACCAGAGAGAGACCAGAGAGAGACCAGAGAGAGAGACCAGAGAGAGACCAGAGAGAGAGCGACCAGAGAGAGACCAGAGAGAGACCAGAGAGAGAGACCAGAGAGAGACCAGAGAGAGACCAGAGAGAGAGACCAGAGAGAGACCAGAGAGAGCGACCAGAGAGAGAGACCAGAGAGAGACCAGAGAGAGCGACCAGAGAGAGACCAGAGAGAGAGACCAGAGAGAGAGACCAGAGAGAGAGACCAGAGAGAGAGACCAGAGAGAGAGACCAGAGAGAGAGACCAGAGAGAGCGACCAGAGAGAGAGACCAGAGAGAGACCAGAGAGAGCGACCAGAGAGAGACCAGAGAGAGACCAGAGAGAGAGACCAGAGAGAGAGACCAGAGAGAGACCAGAGAGAGCAACCAGAGAGAGACCAGAGAGAGAGACCAGAGAGAGAGACCAGAGAGAGAGACCAGAGAGAGCAACCAGAGAGAGACCAGAGAGAGAGACCAGAGAGAGAGACCAGAGAGAGAGACCAGAGAGAGACCAGAGAGAGAGACCAGAGAGAGAGACCAGAGAGAGAGACCAGAGAGAGACCAGAGAGAGAGACCAGAGAGAGAGACCAGAGAGAGACCAGAGAGAGAGACCAGAGAGAGAGACCAGAGAGCAGAGAGGGACCAGCTTTAAACATGTATTACACATTGTAGCGTTTGCCATTTCTGCAGCAGTCTAATGTTTACCAGTCTCCGATGTGGTCAGTTTTCACTTTCTATTCACAGGAGACAACAAGACGCCGTCATCACTCTGGTGCTCGGACTCACGGCACCATATTTTATCGCACAATAACAAACAAATAACTAACTAGTGCACGCAGGCACATGACATCCCCACGTACACTATTTAACATGGCTTTGCTTATTAACCAAATATGCTTAACACTCATGATGACACATTATTATTATCATTATTATTATTATGTTTATTATTATCATTATTATTATCATTATTATTATTAGTAGTATTATCGTGTTTATTAGGGCGGCACGGTGGCTGAGTGGATAGCACTCTCGCCTCTCAGCAAGAAGGTCCTGGGTTCGAATCCCGGCCGGACCAGGGCCTTTCTGAGTGGAGTTTGCATGTTCTCCCTGTGTCTGCGTAGGTTTCCTCCGGGTACTCCGGTTTCCCCTACCACTAAAAATATGTACAATAGGTCTGGCATGCGCCTCCTGTTCGGCGACCCCGCTCCCATCTCTGTGTGGAGTGAGAGGACAAGTGCCCAAAAAATAACAATTGTAAACCGCTTTGTGACTCTGGTCTGTGAAAGGCGGTATATAAATAAAGCTTACTTACTACTTACTTACTATTATTATTATTATTATTATTATTATTATTGTCATGATTATTATTATTATTATTATTATCATTATTATTATTATTATTATTATTATTATCATGATTATTATCATGATTATTATTATTTTTATTATTATTATTATTATTATTTATTGTGTTCAGGATGACTGAAGCGCTGAAGTCTCTGGACTCAGGGGCAGACGAGCAGATCGTATCCTTCTGTGTCTGAGACTGTAGACCTAGGACTGAGGCTGTAGACCCAGGACTGAGGCTGTAGACCCAGGACCGAGGCTGTAGACCCAGGACTGAGGCTGTAGACCTAGGACTGAGGCTGTAGACCCAGGACTGAGGCTGTAGACCTAGGACTGAGGCTGTAGACCCAGGACTGAGGCTGTAGACCCAGGACTGAGGCTGTAGACCCAGGACCGAGGCTGTAGACCCAGGACTGAGGCTGTAGACCTAGGACTGAGGCTGTAGACCCAGGACTGAGGCTGTAGACCCAGGACTGAGGCTGTAGACCCAGGACTGAGGCTGTAGACCCAGGACCGAGACTGTAGACCCAGGACTTCCTTGACTTCGTTTCCAGATGTTTCCAGAGTCCCGGTTTCCCAAACTCTCCGAGCGTCTTCCGTCCATCGTGGTGGAGCCCAGCGAGACCGCCACCGTGGAGAGCGGCGAGCTAAGATGGCCGCCAGACAACGCCCCGCCCCCGACAGTTGAGACGAGATGCGACGAAGGTGTGAGTCAGAGATTACAACATCCCACACTCTTCCTCAGTCTGTAGTCCAAGTCTCCTCCTCTTCCTCAGTCTGTAGTCCAAGTCTCCTCCTCTTCCTCAGTCTGTAGTCCAAGTCTCCTCCTCTTCCTCAGTCTGTAGTCCAAGTCTCCTCCTCTTCCTCAAGTCTCCTCCTCTTCCTCAAGTCTCCTTCTCTTCCTCAGTCTGAGGCTTTAGTCCTGATCCTGGTTTTATGTTTCAGGAGCAGAGTCCGAGACAGAAGCTTCCACTGCAGCTGAGAGACAGGACTGAAGAGACCAGGACTGGACCAGGACTGGACCAGGACTGAAGAGACCAGGACAGGACCACTGGTTGGTCTCCATCTGCTTCAGTCCTTTTCACTCAGATTACGGTCCAATGCAATAATATTAATTTAATATTATTAACAGTAATGTTTGATATTTTAATAATAGATACATTGTTTTTACTGAAACCCACTTGAACAAAACAGACTTAAGAGTGTTTTACTTCACATTTTATTCATAAATATTTATGTTATATTGTGATTTTAAATTAATATTATTGGTTTTAATTATTTTTTATTTTTCTGAACGTTTAAATATTAATGTTTCTTTTGTAAATGTTTTGTGTTTTTAAAATCTGGGAATTCTTCTGTGAGTCTCATATTAGATTACAGATTACAGGTTACAGATTACAGGTTACAGATTACATATTACAGATTACAGGTTACAGATTACTGGTTACAGATTACAGATTACATATTACAGGTTACAGGTTACAGATTACAGATTACAGGTTACAGATTACTGGTTACCGGTTACAGGTTACAGATTACAAGTTACAGATCACAGGTTACAGGTTACAGATTACTGGTTACAGGTTACAGGTTACAGGTTACAGATTACCGGTTACAGATTACAGGTTACAAGTTACAGATTACAGGTTACAGATTACATATTGCAGGTTACAGATTACCGGTTACAGATTACAGGTTACAGGTTACAGGTTACAGGTTACAGATTATCGGTTACAGATTACAGGTTATAGATTACAGGTTACAGATTACAGATTACAGATTACTGGTTACAGGTTACAGATTACAAATTACATGTTACAGGTTACAGGTTACAGATTAAAGATTAAAGATTACAGGTTACAGGTAACAGATTACCGGTTACAGGTTACAGATTACAGGTTACAGATTACAAGTTACAGGTTACAGATTACAGGTTACAGATTACAGATTACAGATTACAAATTACAGGTTACAGGTTACAGGTTACAGATTAAAGATTAAAGATTACAGGTTACAGGTTACAGATTACAGTTTACAGGTTAAAGATTACAGGTTACAGGTTACAGGTTACAGGTTACAGATTACAAGTTACAGGTTACAGGTTACAGATTACAGAATAAAGATTACAGGTTACAGATTACAGGTTACAGGTTTGAGATTTCCCCACTCTGGGACGAATAAAGGAATTCTTATCTTACTTTACAGGTTACAGATTAAAGATTACATGTTACAGATTACAGGTTACAGATTACAGGTTACAGATTACAGGTTACAGATTACAGGTTACAGATTACAAATTACAGGTTACAGATTACTGGTTACAGATTAAAGATTAAAGATTAAAGATTAAAGATTACAGGTTACAGGTTACAGATTACATGTTACAGATTACAGATTACAGATTACAGGTTACAGGTTACAGATTACAGATTACTGGTTACAGGTTACAGAATACAGGTTACAGGTTACAGGTTACAGAACACATATTACAGAAGGATTAATCAAAGACCGTGATTCAGAGAGGATGTAACAAAAAAACAACAATACAATACAATACAATACAATTTATTCTTGTATAGCCCTAGGTCACAACAGAAGTCATCTCAGAGACTTAACAAAACCATTGAAATCACCAACACAGGTCAGAGAATCAACAGTTAAAACACATGAAGAATATAAAGCACACACAGAAGAAAATGTCCATACATGTTGTAGAATGCTAAAGTGTCCTGATCATCACCAATCCTTTCTGTTGGACACTAACTGTCCAACAAGACCCTCCTGCATCGACAAGGAAAAACTCTTAAAAAACCCAGTGGGAAAAAGTGAGAAACCTTGGGGAGAACTAGGGAAACCCACAGGGAGGGAGACCCATATGAGAAAGGGATCCGCTCCTCCGGACGGACAGGCTAATGATCCAGGACCTAAGCTAGCTACAGAACGTGGACCAGTGGACGCTGAACGTGGACAGGTCCGGTGCAGGACCGAAGCACTCCCAGGCGGGTCGGGCGGGGCAGTCCGCAGGTGTAGATGGAGGAGGCCAGGCTCAGAGATCCCGTCATCGTACCATGAAACAGACAATGGGACAACGGGTGAATAGCAATGAACAAACTACAGTCAGAATCCTAAAAGTGCTAAACAGATAAAGTAGGAAGGAGGAGAGGATAGTGCTCAAGTTACCATACTTCTCCCAGCAAACTGACTCCCTATGCAGCTTGACTAACACTCTGAGGAGTTTAACCTTCTCCGAGTCTTACCTTCCTAGCCATATGCTAAACTAAAGAGGACTTTTTTAAACCTAGCCTTGAATAAAGAGAGCGTATCTGAAAGGAGGTGAGACAACAGCCACGGCTAGGCTAGTCTAGGTTACAGCACCAAGATTCATGGATTGCACACCAGGTGTGCAAACCGATCCAAGCAAACCTAATTATATATTATATATCATATACATCATATATAC
Source organism: Knipowitschia caucasica (assembly GCA_964034765.1). NCBI lineage: Eukaryota > Metazoa > Chordata > Actinopteri > Gobiiformes > Gobiidae > Knipowitschia > Knipowitschia caucasica. Next base: position 33,163,320 of record OZ035834.1, on the reverse strand, counting down.
CATACATACCATATATATCATATATAATACATAACATAACATACAGTATGATATATAACATAATATACAACATAACACAATACATAACATAATACATATATTGTATAATATATAACATAATATATAACATAATACAGCATATATATAATATATACACCATATATTATATATTACCTAATTATATGCTAAATTAAAGTAGAGTGCTTTAAGCCTGGCCTTGAATGTGGAGACCGTATCTGCTTCCTTAACATAAATGAAGCTGATTCCACAGTAAAGGAGCTTGGAGCTAAATGCTCTGCCGCCAACAGTGATTTTTGAGACCTTAGGGACCACCAGACGTCTGGCGTTTTGTGAGCGCAACGCTCGACCTGGTTGATACGACACTAACGTGTCTTGGAGATAAGAAGGAGCCAAGCCATTTATGGCTTTATATGTTAAGAGAAGGATTTTAAACTTTATTCTGTACTCCACAGGAAACAGAACAGAAATCTCATTCAAGGCAGTCCAGGAATTTACATGAACTGGGGGATATTGGCCAAGAAGAATGAGCAGTTCTATCATCAGAGAGAGACCAAAGAGAGAGACCAGAAAGAGAGACCAAAAAGACCAGCGAGAGACCAGAGAGAGACCAGAGAGAGAGACCAGAGAGAGACCAAAGAGAGAGACCAGAGAGACACCAGAGAGAGACCAAAGAGAGAGACCAGAGAGAGACCAGAAAGAGAGATCAGAAAGACCAGAGAGAGACCAAAGAGAGGAGAGGACAAAAATCATCAATAACAAAAAAAAAAAAAAAATGGAAGGGAAGGGAAACCCATATTGACGATTGGAGGATGGAGACTTCTGAGGACTGGGGATGGAGATTTATGAGGCCTGGGGGATGGAGACTTATGAGGACTGGGGGATGGAGACTTATGAGGACTGGGGGATGGAGACTTATGAGGCCTGGGGGATGGAGACTTATGAGGCCTGGGGGATGGAGACTTATGAGGACTGGGGGATGGAGACTTATGAGGCCTGGGGGATGGAGACTTATGAGGCCTGGGGGATGGAGACTTATGAGGACTGGGGGATGGAGACTTATGAGGACTGATCTCTGAAACGTGAACTGTTGAAGAGGAGGGCTGCGGCACGAGCTGAAACGCTGTTTAAATACAGACTGTTTGCTTTAGCTCCACTGTCATAGCACATCCCTCTGGTCCCACGGATCCTTCACATGGTATTGTTGAGACCATAGTGGTCCCTCACTGTTTACCTTAAGTGTAACAAGATTGATACATTTATTTAGAAGAGACACTTATGTGGATCTCTGGTCTCTCTGGTCTCTCTCTCTGGTCTCTCTCTGGTCTCTCTCTGGTCCCTCTCTCTGGTCTCTCTCTGGTCTCTCTCTCTCTGGTTTCTCTCTGTGGTCTCTCTCTGGTCCCTCTCTCTGGTCTCTCTCTGGTCTCTCTCTCTCTGGTTTCTCTCTGTGGTCTCTCTCTGGTCTCTCTCTCTGGTCTCTCTCTGGTCTCTCTCTGGTCTCTCTCTGCTGCGGAGTACCATGTGTGTGATGGACCAGGAAAACGTGCTAAATACTGCGACTGGTATAGAATGTGTTTTGTGTCGCTGAGAAAGTGTTTTACAATCTGTGCTTTTAAATTAAATATGTTCTACTGAATACATTTGTTCAAACATTTAAACAAGTGTCACTCGTCTCTCTCTGGTGTCTATCTCTCTGGTGTCTCTCTCTGGTCACACACATACCGATTGTACCATATAGGACCCACTCTTTCTGAGGGAATCAGACAATTCAATTCAATTTATTCTTGTAAACCCTTGAAATCACCGACATCAATCAGAGAGTCAACAGTTTTGACCCAAAAGATATAGACCACATGGTATTGGACCATAGAGACCACATGGTATTAGTCCATAGGGAGAAACCACATGGTATTGGTCCATAGGGAGAGACCACATGGTATTGGACCATAGAGACCACATGGTATTGGTCCATAGGGAGAAACCACATGGTATTGGACCATAGGGAGAGACCACATGGTATTGGTCCATAGGGAGAAACCACATGGTATTGGTCCATAGGGAGAGACCACATGGTATCGGTCCATTGGGAGAGACCACATGGTATCGGTCCATTGGGAGAGACCACATGGTATCGGTCCATTGGGAGAGACCACAGTAGAGAGGGATCCGGTCCACATGGATGGACGGGCTGTAGATCCAGGACTCAGACTGTAGAACGTGGACAGGTGCAGGACTGAAGCAGCTCCAGGCGGGAAGGGGGGGGGGGGGGACACAAACACACACACAGACACACAGACACACACACACACACAGATACACACACAGACACACACACACACACAGACACACACACACACACACACACACACACGTCATGGAGTCTTTCTCTCTAACCTGATCTGTCTGTTATTCAGGTCACAGCTGAACCAGGTCAAATTATGCGTGTGTGTTTGTGTGTGTGGGGTGTGTGTGCGTGTTTGTGCGTGTGTGTGTAAGTGTGTTTGTGTTTGTATATTGTGTTCAGCTCTGGAAACAGATGTTGACATTTTCCTCTTCCACAAAGACGCCCACTGCCTCAGCTCAAAGGTCACACACACACATACACACGCACACAAACACACACATACACACACAAACACACACATACACACACAAACACACATGCACACAAACACACACATACACACACAAACACACGCACACACACACACAAACACACACGCACACACACATACACACGCACACAAACACACACACACACGCACGCACACAAAGACACACACATGCACGCACACACAAACAAACACACACATGCACACACACACAAACACACACAGACACACAAACGCTGTATTTGTCGCTCGTCAGAGCCTTAGTGTGGGATAAAGGGTAGTAAGGTGACTTTATAAAGGGCAGTAAGGTGACTTTATAAAGGGCAGTAAGGTGACTTTATAAAGGGCAGTAAGTGACTTTATAAACGGCAGTAAGTGACTTTATAAAGGGCAGTAAAGTGACTTTATAAAGGGCAGTAAGTGACTTTATGAAGGGCAGTAAAATATTTTATAAAGGGCAGTAAGTGACTTTATAAAGGGCAGTAAAGTGACTTTATAAAGGGCAGTAAGTGACTTTATAAAGGGCAGTAAAGTTACTTTATAAAGGGCAGTAATTGACTTTATAAAGGGCAGTAAAGTGACTTTATAAAGGGCAGTGACTTTATAAAGGGCAGTAAGTGACTTTATAAAGGGCAGTAAAGTGACTTTATAAAGGGCAGTGACTTTATAAAGGGCAGTAAGTGACTTTATAAAGGGCAGTAAAATATTTTATAAAGGGCAGTAAGTGACTTTATAAAGGGCAGTAAAGTGACTTTATAAAGGGCAGTAAATGACTTTATAAAGGGCAGTAAAGTTACTTTATAAAGGGCAGTAATTGACTTTATAAAGGGCAGTAAAGTGACTTTATAAAGGGCAGTGACTTTATAAAGGGCAGTGACTTTATAAAGGGCAGTAAGTGACTTTATAAAGGGCAGTAAAATATTTTATAAAGGGCAGTAAGTGACTTTATACAGGGCAGTAACGTGACTTTATAAAGGGCAGTAAGTGACTTTATAAAGGGCAGTAAGTGACTTTATAAAGGTCAGTAAGGTGACTTTATAAAGGTCAGTAAGTGACTTTATAAAGGGCAGTAAGTGACTTTATAAAGGGCAGTAAGTGACTTTATAAAGGGCAGTAAGTGACTTTATAAAGGGCAGTAAGTGACTTTATAAAGGTCAGTAAGGTGACTTTATAAAGGTCAGTAAGTGACTTTATAAAGGGCAGTAAGTGACTTTATAAAGGGCAGTAAGTGTCTTTATAAAGGGCAGTAAGTGACTTTATAAAGGGCAGTAAGGTGACTTTATAAAGGGCAGTAAGTGACTTTATAAAGAGCAGTAAGTGAATTTATAAAGGGCAGTAAGTGACTTTATAAAGGGCAGTAAGTGACTTTATAAAGGGCAGTAAGTTACTTTATAAAGGGCAGTAAGAGAGTGTGGTGGCTCATTTAAAGACAGCCACAGTAAGCCAGGTGCAAAAGTTCTTCTGACACTGAGACCAGGGAGACGTAATCCGTTTAAGTCCATTTATTGAACAAAAATAATAGAAAATGAACATTACAGTCCTCCACAGTTTGCAGGTAGAAAATCTGTCTTCTCCCACACCTGCACTCAAAACTCAAACTGATGACATCAGAGCAGTCTAAATAATGGGAGTGTCTCTGATTTTAAAGCTGCTCTACCTGTTTTTAAACTTAGATATTTGCAATAGCTTTTTTACAGTCTTTAATCATTATGAGACTTACAGTAACTTATAACATTTTAGAATCTTTCTTTAACTTAAGAATTGTAACCGTTTAACTTTAACTTTCTAGGGTTTTAACCATTTTTAACATATAATCTGATTGACAAAAAACTATTTTATATTTTTAGCTTTAAATTAAACACTTTTTTGCATTTTAACTGCTTTGGCTCTCACATTCCCGGCCCTAATGTTTAATTCTGTAAAGATTAAGCATTTATCAAAAAACCCATAACTGAGAGCTGTTTTATATTCATTCAAAACATTGTAAACATAATACTATAAGAAGTCTTTAGTCTTTGCTTTGGTTCTGACCTGCTTCCTGTAGCAGACAGAGCTTGTTCACGGGTCTCTCCAAAGTACTGGACTTTGTCTTCAGCATCACTTTGCGTACCAGTCCAATGGCATCAGGAAAAGTTTGAATGATTCTTCCCATAGTCCATGTGTTTCTTGGAGTTGTGTTATCCACTATAAGCACCACGTCTCCTGCTTGAAAGTTTCTTTTTTGTGCAGACCATTTCTGGCGTTCCTGGAGGAGAGGTATGTACTCACGAGTCCATCTGGTCCAAAAGAGGTTTGAGAGATATTGTACTTGCCTCCATCTTCGTCTCGAGTACAGGTCATTATTGTTGAAAACCCCAGGGGGTAAATTAGGCTGCATTTTCATCAAAAGTAAGTGGTTTGGTGTGAGTGGCTCAAGATCGTGTGGACTATCTGATAGTGTAGTTATTGGCCGACCATTGATAATACTTTCTACCTCACAGAGGAGTGTATGCATACTGTCATCAGTGAGTGATTGTTCTTTCATAAGGGCTGAGATTATTTTGCGGACGGAGCGTATCTGCCTCTCCCATATCCCTCCTTGATGAGAAGCTGTTGGACTGTTGAAGATCCATTTTATACCTTTTTGTTGCATGTTCCTTTCAATGTCTGACTGGTTCAGCTCTTTTAGCGCAGCTTTTAGTTCTCTGTCGGCGGCAACAAGATTTGTGCCATTATCTGAACGTATGATTTCCACTTGTCCTCTTCTACTGATGAACCTGCGCAGAGCATTAATGCAGGAGCTAGTGTCCAGGCTGTCTGCGACCTCAATATGCACAGCTCTTGTAGTTAGACAGGTGAATAAGACCCCATACCTTTTGACTTTGACACGGCCCCGTTTGACTTCAAAAGGTCCGAAGTAGTCCATACCCACATTTGTGAATGGTGGGTGATCTGGAATCAGGCGGTCTTCTGGCAGACTGGCCATTTTCTGCTGTCCAGGCTGGCTATATAACTTTTTGCATATTGTGCACTTTGACAGAAGTTTCCTGATTTTTGAAGTAACTTGTGGGATCCAATATTTTTGGCGTGACTTTGAGAGGACATAGTTGCGCCCACAATGTCCAATCTTTTCATGAACGTCCTGAAGGATGAGAGAGGCAACTCTGGAGGGTTTGGAGAGGATTGTAGGGTGCTTACTGTGCTCTGGCATTGCCGCTTTTTTTAGTCGCCCTCCCACTCTGAGAATGCCTTGCTGCAGGACTGGGTCAAGTTTGTACAATTGGCTGTTTTTTTTGACATGCTGATTGCTTTGTAGAGCCTGCAGTTCATCATCATACCACTGGTGCTGCCTGTAGCGAATGAGTCCATTTTCAGCTTCTTGTAAATCATTTAAGGTGAGCTTTTCTTTGGGCAGAGTTTTCATGTACTTCATAATTTGTTGTTCCACCTGTTTCTTTAGTTTTACAGGATCCTTTTCTGTTTTACTCAGAATGCTCTGTAACTCTTTTATTTTATTTCTCCGTTGGTTCAGAATTTCTTTTACTTTTGAAAGCCATGCAACTGCTCTTTTTAACTTGTCCCAACTGGAATAATAGTCAATCAGCTTGCTGAGTGGATGTTCTCTTGCCTGAACCCCCACTCTGTTAACTGTAATAGTTTTAACCTCCGGGTCCTCTGGGTGGAGTTCACGTTGAAGGTTGGGTGCCTTTGGCCATTCACTTTGTTCCTGATGTAGAAACTGTGGACCACTGAGCCATACCTGTTCTTCTTTAAAGGTGTTTGTTTTAATCCCTCTAGTGGCCAGGTCTGCAGGGTTTTCACTTGTTCTCACATAGTACCATTGGTGTGGTGTTGTAGCCTCACGGATGAGGTTTACTCTATTTGCCACAAATGTTTTGAAACGAGTCGAGTCATTATTTATGTAGCTGAGCACGGTTGTACTGTCTGTCCAAAATGCTGACTGTTGCAATGGAATATGCATTTCTGTTTTCAACATTTTGTCAATCTTTACTGCGAGGACGGCTGCTGTCAACTCCAGCCTCGGGATGGAGACTTGCTTCAGAGGTGCCACCCTTGACTTACCCATTACAAATGAGCTATGGGTGTTGCCTAGTTTGTTCTGAAGGACGAGGTAAGATGCTGTGCTGTAGGCCTGCTCGCTCGCATCCGAGAAATGGTGTAATTGAGCTTTGACCGTGTGCCCAAAGTCCTCCGGTTTTACACACCTTCTCACCTTGAAGTCTGCAAGCTCCGATAATTCCTTTAGCCATTGGTGCCACAGCTTACAATGGGGGTCACTGATTTCTTCATCCCATCCATGTTTCTCTTTGCATAGGTCACGGAGGAGAAGTTTGGCTGGGAGAATAACAGGTGAGAGGAAACCTAGAGGGTCAGTTTACAACAGACAGAAGGCCTCTTCTTGTCGCTGGTTTGCCCAGGGGCTTTATTCAGTATGTAAATGTATCGTCATCTGTGCACCACTGGACACCAAGAGCACGTTCTAATGGCAGGATGTCATGTGTGAGATCTAGATCTTTATACTCACTGGCCCGCTGCTCGGCTGGTATAGATGCCAGAACATTCCTGCAGTTGCTCACCCATTTGGTAAGGTTGAACCCTCCCTTCATGCATAAACCGTGCAGATTATGTATCAGATTGATTGCTTCTGTTTCTGAGGGCATTGATCTCAGGCAATCATCTACATAGAAGTGGTTCAAAATTGTCTTTACAGCTTCTGGATCTGCACTTTCATTTCTTTCTTCGGCTGTTCTTCGCAGTGCATATGAAGCAACACTAGGGGATGATGTTGCCCCGAAAATGTGTACTGTCATTCTGTAGTCTTTGAGGGGTGCATCCAAGTTTGCATCCGGCCACCACAGAAAACGTAACATGTCGGCGTCAATGTTCGGCACTGTAACCTGGTAAAACATTGATTCAATGTCCGCCATCATTGCTACCGGCTCCTCTCTGAATCTTTGTAAAACACCTATAAGTGTTTTTTGTGAGATCCGGCCCCTGCAGTAGTTCACTATTCAGGGACACGTTCTGATAGGAGGCAGTACAGTCAAACACAACACGTATTTTCTTTTTCTTTGGGTGGTACACCCCATGATGGGGGATGTACCAAACCCTGTAATCACCACGGCGTAACTGTTCTAGGGGTATCTCTTCAGCATAGCCTTTTTTAAACAGTGAGTTCATGAAGGCTTTGTAGTCTTCCAAGAAGCCTGGGTTTCTTTTGAGCTTACTCTTCAGGCTTGCAGCTTTCTGTTCTGCGACACAGCGGTTATTGGGCATTTTAACATTGTGTTGTTTCAACGGTAGCCCAATGCAGTAATGTCCGTTTACATGTTTTGTTGTGCTCTGGACCGACTGCATAAACTGCTTATCCTCCTGTGACATTTCGATCTTGTCATCATATTGCCGTTCTGGGAAGTCTGTATTGTACTGTTGAACCAGAAGATCCTCTATTTCATTAAGGGAGATTTATTTTGAAGTGTAATGAGTTGTTGTCTGTTGCACCATACACTATCCAGCCAAGCATAGTTTTTACTGCGAAAGGTCCATCCTGCTGGCTGTTTATCACGTGCCATGGCTCCATTGCTTTGGGATCGTTGGCACCAATCAGAAGATCAACATCTGCATTGATTTCAGGTAACAACACTTCTGCCAGATATGGCCAGCTTTTTAAATGCTGCTGCTTTGGAATGTTCTCTTGTTGTACTGGGATGGCTCTGTGAGTGAAGACTTTTGGTAACTGGATGTAAGCTGACTCGTTGAGGCCGGAGACTTCCAGATCAGAAAGCATGACACTTTTAAATCGTTTCTGTTCACTTTCTTTGTCTTGGCCCATTGTGTTCAGAACAATCTGAGTTGGCTTCCCTTTAACGTCCAGTTTCTTTCTGAGCTTCTCTGTACAGAACGTTCCGGTGCTTCCTGGATCAATAAAAGCATACGTTTCAATACATTTTCCACTTTTTAGTGATTTCACTTTAACAGGGATGATTGACAATAGACATTCTGAGGCACCAGTTGTAGTAAAACCAACAGTTTGTTGTGATACAGACATTTGTGATTGAGAGTTTGTTGGATCCACAGAAACCTCCTTTGTGTAACTAGTGTTGTCTTTTTCAAAGTGCAGGATTTGTGGATGTTTTAGAGAACATTTTTTGCACTGTGCTCGTTTTTTGCATGTTTTTATCATGTGCCCTGGAGTTAAGCATCCAAAACATAGTCCTTTGTCTCGTAAAAAGTCCACTCTGTCTTTGTGAACAAGCTGCTGGATCTTCCTGCAGGACTCCAGTGCATGGTTGCTATGACAATAGGGGCATGGTGGCTCAAAAGCATTGATTGGACTTTGCACAAGATGTTTAGATGTGATGACTTGTTTTGATTGATTTTGGTCCACAGCTACTTGAGTTGCAAAACTGCTTCTTTTTATTCCACTTTTTGTATATTTAAGTGTGTCTTTAAGATTTTCTACTTTTTGTGTTACACTTTTGTCCTGTAAGTTACCAAAGAGAGGGTCTGTGGCAATCTTTGCTTGGTGGTCAATAAAGCAAACAAGATCAGAAAATCTTGCTCTTCTTCCTCTTTGCTCTTTTATGTCGTATGCCTTGTTCCGCCATCTCTCTCTTATTTTGAAGGGTAACTTTGACACAACAAGCCTCATGTTGGTGGGATTGTCCATTTCCTCCATGTATTCAACATCCTCCATAGTGTTCATGCACCCGGTGAGGAACAGTGAATACGCACTCATAGCTTTCCCATCTTCTGCTCTTATGGGGGGCCATTGCAGGGCTTTTTCCATGCATGCACTTGCAATAACCAGCTCATCTCCAAAATGCTTTTCTAAGAGCCTTTTAGCCTCTTTGTAGGCCTTTGTGTGGGGCATGTGTTCACAACTGCGCACAAGCTCTTGTGGTTCACCTGCTGTATACTGTAACAGATAATACAGTTTGTCAGATTCATCATCAGTCTTTATTTCTATCGTCTGTTCAAAAGCTCTGATGAAACTTTTATAGGACAGTGGATCACCTTTAAACACTGTTACTTCTTTTACAGGCAGTTGTGACAGTTGGGTTTGTTTCACAAGAATCTCAGTTATTTCATTTTGTTTATTCATTACTTGCAAAATATGAATCCCACTTATTTCATTTGAAGACTGTGTTAAAGAAGTTCTTATGTCTCTGGGTCTGGTGCTCTCTGGATGTGAGCGTGGTGGTTGTTGGGTAGGCACAGGTATTTTCAGAGGCTGTTGAGTGTGTACCTCAGTTGTTTGTCCACTAGATGTCCCCATTGTGCTTGCATACTCATTCATGCCGTCCGTGCCTGCACCTTCAAATTGACTGAGGACTTGTACTTGTGCTCTTTTCTCCGCTATCGCAGTATCCAACGAAAGTTTTTCCAAACGAGCAGTTATTTGTGCTGTTTCAACTTCCATTTGCGCTGCAATACGTGTTTTGTGCAATTCAAGCTCTTGTTTTTCTGCCAGAAGTGCAGCCCTTTGTTCTAATGCGGCCAGTTTTGCGCTTTCTGTAGCGCAGACAAACGAGCGTTTGGACGCTACAGAAGAGCGCCCCGACTCTGACGCTGCTCTCGATACACTTGGCCCAACATCACCATAGACATCACCATAGACATCACCATAGACATCACCATAGACATCACCAGGATCCACATCCTGCTCACTTTCATTGATAGTGCATTTTCTGTGAGCATTTAACCACTCTTTGGTCTCATAAAAGTCTTTAATGTATGTCATTTTTGGATTGTACCAAGTCTCTTCGTCTGAAAGTCTTTCTTCTGGACTGAGCACTTGTCCAATTTGAATAGTTAAATCTTTGAATTTGCATATCACATCAGTCAACTGCTGCATTATTTCTGTCACTTTTTCAACATTAGCAGAGTCTTTTAGCTTTTCAACTTCATTTTTCTTACTTGTGATGTGACCCAAATAGGGCTGGGACAACGCGTCGACGTAATCGGTGACGTCGACGCAAAAAATACACCGACGTATAATATGCGCGTCGGTGCGTCACACACAAAACAAAGATGGCGGCGAGCGGTAGCAATGTGAGTGCCGTGTTAGAGAAGTGCAAGCCGGTGTAACGCTGAGATACACTGCCTTGAAGAGATGCACAGCCTCAGCTGTTTATCATGTAATGCAAACCTGCGTATGCGCGTCTCACGGCAGCCGAAGCAAACCAAGATGGCGGACCGTGAATTTCTTTAAAAGTTAAAATACGAACAAATTCAGACACGAATGTCACTTTTAATGCAATTTGAGGCGATATGTTGATGGTTCCGTTTTGTCACATGTGGGTTTTAAGAGTCAAAGTTTCGTGCAAAGTTTAGTTTAAGCAGTCAACTGCGCCTGTGAAACCACAAAGCTAATGTTTTCATAGCAGTCCGCGGCTGCTGACGTAGGCTGATGACGCGTCCTGTGGCCACTCTACACTCTTATGTAGCCATGACAGGCTGATGGCTCCCACTGTTTTTGCTGGAAAAGCACTCTTTGTTTAGCTTAAAGCCTTCAAGTTTACATTGGTTACTGTTTTCTTTTAGTTGCTCTACACAAGTATTTGGCTGAACTTTTTCATATTTTTATTGAATGCTAAGCATCAAATGTTTGTTTCAAGAATGATAAGATGCACTTTTTTCAGTAAGCTGTGTTTTCAAGGCTTTAAGGTTTTATGCTACCTCTAAGAATGTCTTATTTTTTAATTTTAAGAGCAAGCAATACATATTTTTTGTGAAGGAATTCATGTTTTTTTCATTAAAATATTTAAATCAACATGTATACATCAATATTAGTCAATTAATGGGGAGATAATTGAGAATCGAATCGAATCAAAATCGAATCGAAGCGAAAAAAATAATTGTTAGATTAATCGATGCATCGAAAAAATAATCGCTAGATTAATCGTTTAAAAAATAATCGTTTATCCCAGCCCTAGACCCAAAACTATAGCTTTTTACAGTCTTTAAAGGCACACCGCGGACTTTGTGACCTAAAGAGTTGACACATATGAGTTATTTTATATGAATACTTGGGCCAATATACAGCGCTTGACACTTGCAATGCTCCGAGCGGGGCTGCCCTCTTGAAATACCGCCCATGTAAGTTTCGAGCAGACGGACCGTCTGCCACCAGGTCACGTGACTTGGAAGAAAGACTTGCTTTACGGCTACAGGCGCTGATATACTCATGGAGCTAAGGCTTTTGCTACTCATTTTTCACCTGCTCGACTCCTGGTCATGGCTGAGGCAAGGAAAATTTTTAAACCTTCGGAGGAGGCTAAAAAGAGGAAACGCGAAAGGGATCGTGCTGTAAGCTGCATGTCTGTATGAGCGCTGCTGTTCACCTGGTTCCTGGATGTCATCGACTGCAAAGATGTCATTCCACGCAGCACGAGCTAGACGCAGAACTCCCTCATCCAGGATATAGAAGTCCATGTGTGGTAGATTACTAATGCAGCGGTCTGGAGGCTGACCACAGCAGAGTCTCTCAATATCTGTAGGCATGTCTCTACAGTTTGAACACACACACCAGTGCATGCTGTCTGAATACACACTCAAAAGACACCGGCTGACTGTTTGTTGACTTTTGCGACAGTGCTGAGTTGCTTGTGGCCACTAGGGGCGCTAAACGTGAAAGTTGCAGGTCTAGCGCCCCTAGTGGCCAAGAGTTACACGGTGTGCCTTTAATCATTATGAGACTTACAGTAACTTATAACATTTTAGAATCTTTCTTTAACTTAAGAATTGTAACCGTTTAACTTTAACTTTCTAGGGTTTTAACCATTTTTAACATATAATCTGATTGACAAAAAACTATTTTATATTTTTAGCTTTAAATTAAACACTTTTTTGCATTTTAACTGCTTTGGCTCTCACAGAGAGTTTATAAAGGGCAGTAAAGTGACTTTATAAAGGGCGGTAAGGTGACTTTATGAAGGGCAGTAAGTGACTTTATAAAGAGCAGGAAGTGAATTTATAAAGGGCAGTAAGTGACTTTATAAAGGGCAGTAAGTGACTTTATAAAGGGCAGTAAGTGACTTTATAAAGGGCAGTAAGGTGACTTTATAAAGGTCAGTAAGTGACTTTATAAAGGGCAGTAAGGTGACTTTATAAAGGAAGGTAAGTGACTTTATAAAGGGCAGTAAGTGACTTTATAAAGGTCAGTAAGTGACTTTATAAAGGGCAGTAAGTGACTTTATAAAGGGCAGTGAGTGAATTTATAAAGGGCAGTAAGTGACTTTATAAAGAGCAGTAAGTGACTTTAAAAAGGGCAGTAAGAGAGTTTATAAAGGGCAGTAAAGTGACTTATAAAGGGCAGTAAGTGACTTTATAAAGAGCAGTAAGTGACTTTATAAAGGGCAGTAAGGTGACTTTATAAAGGGCAGTAAGTGACTTTATAAAGGGCAGTAAGATAGTTTATAAAGGGCAGTAAAGTGACTTTATAAAGGGCAGTAAGGTGACTATAAAGGGCAGTAAGTGACTTTATAAAGGTCAGTAAGTGATTTTATAAAGGGCAGTGAGTGATTTTATAAAGGGCAGTAAGTGACTTTATAAAGGGCAGTAAGTGACTTTATAAAGGGCAGTAAGAGAGTTTATAAAGGGCAGTAAAGTGACTTTATAAAGGGCAGTAAGGTGACTCTATAAAGGGCAGCAAGTGACTTTATAAAGGGCAGTAAGTGAATTTATAAAGGACAGTAAGTGACTTTATAAAGGGCAGTAAGATGACTTTATAAAGGGCAGTAAGAGAGTTTATAAAGGGCAGTAAAATGACTTTATAAAGGGCAGTAAGTGACTTTATAAAGGGCAGTAAATGACTTTATAAAGAGCAGTAAGTGAATTTATAAAGGGCAGTAAGTGACTTTATAAAGGGCAGTAAGTGACTTTATAAAGGGCAGTAAGTGACTTTATAAAGGGCAGTAAGTGACTTTATAAAGGGCAGTAAGTGACTTTATAAAGGGCAGTAAGTGACTTTATTAAGGGCAGCAAAGTGACTTTATAAAGGGCAGTAAAGCCACTTTATAAAGGGCAGTAAGTGACTTTATTAAGGGCAGCAAAGTGACTTTATAAAGGGCAGTAAAGCCACTTTATAAAGAGCAGTAAGTGACTTTATAAAGGGCAGTAAGTGACTTTATAAAGGGCAGTAAGTGACTTTATAAAGGGCAGTAAGAGAGTTTATAAAGGGCAGTAAAGTGACTTTATAAAGGGCATTAAGGTGACTTTATAAAGGGCAGTAAGTGACTTTATAAAGAGCAGTAAGTGAATTTATAAAGGGCAGTAAGTGACTTTATAAAGGGCAGTAAGTGACTTTATAAAGGGCAGTAAGTAAGGGCAGTAAAGTGACTTTATAAAGGGCAGTAAAGTGACTTTATAAAGAGCAGTAAGTGACTTTATAAAGGGCAGTAAGTGACTTTATAAAGGGCAGTAAGTGACTTTATAAAGGGCAGTAAGTGACTTTATAAAGGGCAGTAAGTTACTTTATAAAGGGCAGTAAAGTGACTTTATAAAGGGCAGTAAGTGACTTTATAAAGGGCAGTTAGTGACTTTATAAAGGGCAGTAAGATGACTTTATAAAGGGCAGTAAGTGACTTTATAATGTCCACATGGAACGGTCCATGTGCAGGTCAGAGGTTGGACACCAGCTGGTCCATCTCCTCCTGTAGGAGACACCAGGACACCAGCCGATCCACCTCCTCCTGTAGGAGACACCAGGACACCAGCCGATCCACTTCCTCCTGTAGGAGACACCAGGACACCAGCCGATCCACCTCCTCCTGTAGGAGACACCAGGACACCAGCCGGTCCACCTCCTCCTGTAGGAGACACCAGGACACCAGCCGATCCACTTCCTCCTGTAGGAGACACCAGGACACCAGCCGATCCACCTCCTCCTGTAGGAGACACCAGGACACCAGCCGGTCCACCTCCTCCTGTAGGAGACACCAGGACACCAGCCGATCCACCTCCTCCTGTAGGAGACACCAGGACACCAGCCGATCCACCTCCTCCTGTAGGAGACACCAGGACACCAGCCGATCCACCTCCTCCTGTAGGAGACACCAGGACACCAGCCGGTCCACCTCCTCCTGTAGGCTGACTCATTGTTGTTGGAGATGAGTCCGATGAGGGTGGTGTCGTCAGCTTCACGGAGTCGTGGCTGGAGGTGCAGTAAGAGGTACAGTGGGAGGTGTTGCAGAGGAGGAGGTGCAGTGGTTGGTGTACAGGGAGAAGAGCAGGGGAGAAAGAACACAGCCCTGTGGGGCTCCTGTATTTATAATCCGAGAGTCCGAGACATTCTTCCCCAGACGCACTCGCTGCTTCCTGTCTGTCAGGAAGTCAGTGATCCACCTGCAGGTGTTTGTGTGTCTGTAAGTCTGTAAGTGTAAGTCTGTTTGTGTGTCTGCGTATGTCTGTGAGTGTGTGTGTCTGCGTATGTCTGTGTGTGTAAGTCTGTGTGTCTGCGTATGTCTGTGTGTGTAAGTCTGTGAGTGTGTGTGTCTGTGTTTGTATCATATTCATGATGAAGAATTAATACATCTAGAAAATGATTTGTGTTGTTTTCAAAGATTCTAGCTCATGTCCTGTCCCTGTTCCACCACCAGAGGGCGCTGCACACACACACACACACACACACACACACATACATAGACATACACACACATTTATTTAGATTCTGTTTTATTCACAAATGTAACATTTACAGACTTCACCAGTGACGACAAAACATAAGCAAACACTCACAAAACACATCACTCAGAGACCAGAGAGAGACCAGAGAGAGACCAGAGAGACCAGAGAGAGAGACCAGAGAGAGAGACCAGAGAGAGACCAGATAGAGACAAGAGAGACCAGAGAGAGACAAGAGAGACCAGAGAGAGACCAGAGAGAGACTAGAGAGAGACCAGAGAGAGACCAGAGAGAGACCAGAGAGAGACCAGAGAGAGACCAGATAGAGACAAGAGAGACCAGAGAGAGAGAGAGAGACCAGAGAGAGACCAGAGAGAGAGACTAGATAGAGACTAGATAGAGACCAGGGAGAGACCAGAGAGACCAGAGAGACCAGAGAGAGACCAGATAGAGACCAGAGAGAGACCAGATAGAGACAAGAGAGACCAGAGAGAGACCAGAGAGAGACTAGAGAGAGACCAGAGAGAGACCAGAGAGAGACCAGAGAGAGACCAGATAGAGACAAGAGAGACCAGAGAGAGAGAGAGACCAGAGAGAGACCAGAGAGAGACACTGCAAAACAATGGACAAAGAGAAGATTCAAATACTTTTGTTCTGGGCCCGGTCTCTGTTTGGGATTGTTGTGGTAAAGAGGGAGCAGTGTCTTCCGTCAGAGCTCCCTGTTGTCACCCTCAGAGTAGAACCCAAAGGACCAGATGGGGGATACCAGTGGTCCCGAGGAGGTTTCTCAGAGGGGCTCTTAGTGAGAGTGGGCGGAGCTTAAAGATAGGGGAGGGGCTCTTCGTGAGTGTGGGAGGAGCTTAGAGAGAGGGGAGGGGCTATTGGTGAGTGTGGGAGGAGCTTAGAGAGGGGAAGGGCTATTGGTGAGTGTGGGAGGAGCTTAGAGAGAGGGGAGGGGCTATTGGTGAGTGTGGGAGGAGCTTAGAGAAATGGGAGGGGCTATTGGTGAGTGTGGGAGGAGCTTAGAGAGAGGGGAAGGGCTACTGGTGAGTGTGGGAGGAGCTTAGAGAGAGCGGAGGGGCTTTTAGTGACAGTGGGAGGAGCTTAGAGAGGGAGAGGAGCTCGGAGTAGAGCCGCTGGGTTGAGATGGACCAGGCCCAGATTAAACAACATCATGGATGATTCAAACACGCATTTCTGAATTCTACTTCTGCGCATGGATCAAAGTTCATCAGAGAGTACAAAACTAGACCAGTGGAGACCAGTGGGGACCAGGTGGACACCAGAGGAACATCTACGCTCCCAGCATCTTCTTCACCATGTAGCCCGGCATGTTGTAGAGGAACAGCCCCAGGATGGCGAGCAGCAGGAGCGCCGTCACAATCTTTATGGTCAACCAGCGATACTGGTCACACACCAGGTGTTTCGCTGCTTTGAGAGGAATCAGGAACCAGAGGAGAGCCACGTCTGGACGACTGAGGAGAGAGAGGAGACCAGAGATCTGTGAGCAGGGACCAGAGGAGAAGGACCAGAGAGAGACCAGAGAGAGAGACTACAGAGAGCAAAAGAAGAACCAGAGAGAGAGACAAGAGGGAGACCAGAGAGAGAGACAAGAGGGAGACCAGAGAGAGACCAGAGAGAGACCAGAGAGAGACCTGAGAGAGACTACAGAGACCAGAGGGAGACCAGAAAGTGACCAGAGAGAGATCAGAATGAGGGGAGAGAGACCAGAAAGTGAGGCCAGAGATCTGCACACGTTCAGGATGGAATTTTTCTGGTCGGTCCTGGACAACTCATGGTCCAGTCCGGATTCAGTCTTGGTCCAGTCCTCGTCCAGTCTTGGTTCAGTCTTGGTCCAGTCTTGGTTCAGTCTTGGTTCAGTTTTGGTCCAGTCTTGGTCCAGTCTTGGTCCAGTCCTGGTTCAGTCTTGGTCCATTCCTGGTCCAGTCTTTGTTCAGTCCTGGTCCAGTCCGTACTTGGGTTTCTCCAGTGGTTCTGGTTCGTTGCGTCCGTCTCCAGCTGGACTCTTCTCGGCCTCTTCTCCGGTCAGAAGGTGAAGCTCTGCCTCCACTTTCCCCTGGACACAACACAACACTCTTTACCTGTGTGTGTGTGTCTGTGTGTGTGTGTGTCTGTGTGTGTGTGTGTCTGTGTGTGTGAGGGTGTGTGTGTGTCTGAGTGTGTGTGTGTCTGTGTGTGTGTGTGCGTGTCTGTGTGTGTGAGGGTGTGTGTGTGTCTGAGTGATTGTGTGTCTCAGTGTGTGTGTGTCTGTTTATCTGTGTGTCTGTGTGTGTGTCTGAGTGATTGTGTGTGAGAGTGTGTGTGTCTGTGTTTATCTCTGTGTGTGTGTGTGTCTGTGTGATTGTGTGTCTGAGTTTATCTGTGTGTGTCTGTGTTTATCTGTTGTGTGTGTATCTGTGTCTGAGTGAGTGTGTGTCTGTGTCTGAGTGAGTGTGTGTCTGTGTCTGAGTGTGTGTCTGTGTGTGTTACCGTGAGTTCGAACTCGTCCTCCTCGTTGCGTGCCACGAAGGGCCACCATCCTTTGATCCTCTTCTGTTTGAAGATAGAGACCATGGGCACCTCCCCCTCGTTGGTCACCATGGCGAGGGTACACTGCTTCGCCGTTTTAGCTCCACGAGGAAAACGGTTCAGGTCCAACTCGATTGCCCCTGAGGAGAACCACCATGAAGACCAGGACCAGGACCAGGGCCAGGACCAGGACCAGGGCCAGGGCCAGGGCCAGGGCCAGGGCCAGGACCAGGGCCAGGGCCAGGGCCAGGGCCAGGGCCAGGACCACTTTGGATACTTTTGACTCTTTTTTCTCCATACATATTATATAGAGGTTTTGAGTAAAACAAATAAAATAAAAACATGAAAAAATCAACAATAAAAACAACAACTAATGAGAACTTGTAGCTTCTCTTCAAAACATAGAATAATATCCAAACAGTGTAAATAACTGCAAGTTAGTCTTTTTTCTTCTTCATGTCATCAGTAAAGTCCAAATCCTTCATGAACTCAATAACGCGTCCCCAAATGTGTTCAAATATATGTTGTTTTGACTTCTGGATATACGTCATTCTTTCTAAAGGTCGGCTAGGGCTGGGATAAACCATTATGTTTTAAAACGATTAATCTAACAATTCGTTTTTCGATGCATCGATTAATCTAACGATTATTTTCTTCAGTTTGGTTTGATTCGATTATCTCCCCATTAATTGACTAATATCAATGTATACATGTTGATTTACATATCTGAATGAAAAAACATGAACAAAATATAACTATTGCTCCTAAAATTCCAAAATAAGACATTAGTCAGAGTTAGCATAAAACGTTGAAACCTTAAAAACATCGAGCTCACTGAAAAAGTGCATCTTATTCTTCTTTCAGATGAAAATAACACTTGATGTTTAGCGTTCAATAAAATAAAATAACAAAGTTCACCCAAAATACTTGTTTAGAGAAACTAAAACAATACAGTAACCAATGTAAACTTCAGGGCTTTAAGCTAAAGAGAGTGCTTTTCTAGCAAAAACTAATGAAAATAAACATTTAGAATCCAACAGTTCTGTTGAACATCGGCCGAGCTTTCTGAAAAATCATCTTCATTCACAAATAACAACTTAGACTCTTTCATTTCCCCTCAAGAAAACTGTCTCTACAGCCCGTGTTGTCATTCTACTGTGACTGAACTGGCACAGCTAGCATGTAGCACAGCTAGCATGTAGCACAGCTAGCATGTAGCACAGCTAGCATGTAGCGCAGCTAGCATGTAGCAAAGCTAGCATGTAGCACAGATAGCATGTAGCACAGCTAGCATGTAGCACAGCTAGCATGTAGCACAGCTAGCATGTAGCACAGCTAGCATGTACCGCAGCTAGCATGTACCGCAGCTAGCATATTCGCCGATGCGGAAGTACCATCTAAAAATTAAATAAACGTATGGCACACCTCTGTGAACACATACTACTGTTATATAAAGTCACCTCTGTGAACACATACTGCTGTTATATAAAGTCACCTCCGTGAACACATACTGCTGTTATATAAAGTCACCTCCGTGAACACATACTGCTGTTATATAAAGTCACCGTGAACACATACTGCTGTTATATAAAGACTGTTATATAAAGTCACCTCTGTGAACACATACTGCTGTTATATAAAGTCACCTCCGTGAACACATACTGCTGTTATATAAAGACTGTTATATAAAGTCACCTCCGTGAACACATACTACTGTTATATAAAGTCACTGTGAACACATACTGCTGTTATATAAAGACTGTTATATAAAGTCACCTCCGTGAACACATACTACTGTTATATAAAGTCACTGTGAACACATACTACTGTTATATAAAGTCACCTCCGTGAACACATACTGCTGTTATATAAAGACTGTTATATAAAGTCACCTCCGTGAACACATACTACTGTTATATAAAGTCACTGTGAACACATACTACTGTTATATAAAGTCACC
Source organism: Knipowitschia caucasica (assembly GCA_964034765.1). Classification (NCBI taxonomy): domain Eukaryota; kingdom Metazoa; phylum Chordata; class Actinopteri; order Gobiiformes; family Gobiidae; genus Knipowitschia; species Knipowitschia caucasica. Next base: position 33,143,574 of record OZ035834.1, on the reverse strand, counting down.
TCCGTGAACACATACTGCTGTTATATAAAGTCTGTGAAGGTCTCAGACACAGAGCCGCTGCAGAGCTGCAGTATTGAAGTAGAACTTTACACAAAAAGCCGCTAGCTAAGTGCCGCCAGCTAAGTGCCGCCAGCTAAACGCCGCCAGCTAAACGCCGCCAGCTAAACGCCGCCAGCTAAACGCCGCCAGCTAAACGCGGCTAGCTAAACACGGCTAGCTAAACGCGGCTAGCTAAACGCGGTTAGCTAAACGCCGCTAGCCCAGGACCACTGGTCTAAACACCCCAAGCCTCTGTAATTTACAGAATGTGCGTCTACTGTGCGTGGAAACTGCGTTCAAGTCTGAACGCCCCATAAGTCGCACATTTTGTATCAACGTATTTTTTGCCTCGACGTCATCGGTTACGTCGGTGTGTTGTCCCAGCCCTACTAGTGACATCTACTTTAAAGTGATAGTATGTAACTCTAAATGAATTAAAAACTTTAGGAAATGTGTTAACTTGACCTCCTGGCCATAAATGTTGATATAAAATAAGTCATTTTATTAATTCTAATATTACAGTAAGTCCCGCCTTCCCTTCTCTTAGCTATAGCTCAGAATCCACGATGCCGTCCACGTTAACCAATCAAGTCATGCCAAGGGCTGTCAATCATCGTCGCTGATGCTCGTAGCTGCTCATGCTCAGTTGTTTGTCAAGAATCAACAACAAGTGGGACACAATTGTGAAGTGGAACAAAATTTATTGGATAATTTAAACTTTTTTAACAAATAAAAAACTGAAAAGTGGGGCGTGCAATATTATTCGTCCCCTTTACTTTCAGTGCAGGAAACTCAGTCCAGAAGTTCAGTGAGGATCTTTGAATGATCTAATGTTGTCCTAAATGACTGATGATGATAAATAGAATGCACCTGTGTGTAATCAAGTCTCTGTATAAATGCACCTGCTCTTTGATAGTCTCAGGGTTCTGTTTAAAGCGCAGAGAGAACCATGAAGACAAAGGAACACACCAGGCAGGTCCGAGATACTGTTGTGGAGAAGTTTAAAGCCGGATTTGGATACAAAAAGATTTCCCAAGCTATAAACATCTCAAGGAGCACTGTGCAAACAATTATATTGAAATGGAAGGAGTATCAGACCACTGCAAATCTACCAAGACCCGGCCGTCCCTCCAAACTTTCATCTCAAACAAGGAGAAGACTGATCAGAGATGCAGCCAAGAGGCCCATGATCACTCTGGATGAACTGCAGATAACTACAGCTGAGGTGGGAGAGTCTGTCCATAGGACAACAATCAGTCGTGCACTGCACAAATCTGGCCTTTATGGAAGAGTGGCAAGAAGAAAGCCATTTCCCAAAGATATCCATAAAAAGTCTCGTTTAAAGTTTGCCACAAGCCACCTGGGAGACACACCAAACATGTGGAAGAAGGTGCTCTGGTCAGATGAAACCAAAATCGAACTTTTTGGCCACAATGCAAACACAGCTCATCACCCTGAACACACCATCCCCACTGTCAAACATGGTGGTGGCAGCATCATGCTTTGGGCCTGCTTTTCTTCAGCAGGGACAGGGAAGATGGCTAAAATTGATGGGAAGATGGATGGAGCCAAATACAGGACCATTCTGGAAGAAAACCTGTTGGAGTCTGCAAAAGACCTGAGACTGGGACGGAGATTTATCTTCCAACAGGACAATGATCCAAAACATAAAGCCAAATCTACAATGGAATGGTTCACAAATAGACGTATCCAGGTGTTAGAATGGCCAAGTCAAAGTCCAGACCTGAATCCAATCGAGAATCTGTGGAAAGATCTGAAGACTGCTGTTCACAAACGCTCTCCATCCAACCTCACTGAGCTCCAGCTGTTTTGCAAGGAAGAATGGGCAAGAATTCCAGTCTCTCGATGTGCAAAACTGATAGAGACATACCCCAAGCGACTTGCAGCTGTAATTGCAGCAAAAGGTGGCGCTACAAAGTATTAGCGCAAGGGGGCCGAATAATATTGCACGCCCCACTTTTCAGTTTTTTATTTGTTAAAAAAGTCTAAATTATTCAATAAATGTCGTTCCACTTCACGATTGTGTCCCACTTGTTGTTGATTCTTGACAAAAAAATAAATGTTTATATCTTTATGTTTGAAGCCTGAAATGTGGCGAAATGTTGAAAGGTTCAAGGGGGGCAAATACTTTCGCAAGGCACTGTATATCCATAATCATTTATATACTGAAAACCTCAGTGCATGTGTATTAATAATGTATATGTATAATGTGTTCTCTCATTAACATTTAAATGTGTTACGGAAACGTAGGTGTAGACCAATCAGAAAGGAAGGGGGAGGAGCTTGCGTCGTTTTTTTTCAAATCAAGTACCTCCCTCTCTCTTTCTGACAAACTGCAGACAATCACTTTAACCACTGAAAGGCACGAGGTGCATTCACATTTTTCCAATTCAAAGCTGTACATCTTTTTGCACTCAGTGAGCTGAAGTCTATAAAGGTGATTTGTGCCTTACTATATCTATGTTTGTCTGGCTATAAAGCCAAAGGTTTTTCACATGGCTACATTCCCACATACAGTGAAATAACGTCCCTTTTGAGTCACATTTGACACATGTGTCTGGAATACTCTTATTATAGCCATTGAGTTTGACAGGAGTTATATATACGCACATGAGCCATTTATATAGCAGGATCCTAAGCCGACTGCTCATTGACTCGTTCCCATTCGGGTTCACTAATACTGACTGATACATCCTCTTTCCAGGAAACCAATCACTTCATTGTATTCTCTAATGTATTGCACAATAAAAGATTGTAAAACTCTCAGATGATGCCCTTCCTTAAAACAATTTTTAGAAGTATTTTTTCCAATGGAGTATCAGGTTTGATGAGGTTACCTCGACTGGCCTTCACTAAACTTCTTTACTGTAAGTGTTTGAAATAGTGTTTTTTATCCAAATCAAATTTAAATTGTAGCTCCCTGTAAGACATGAAGACATCTGACTCAGGTGGATATAAACTGACTCAGGTGGATATAAACTGACTCAGGTGGATATAAACTGACTCAGGTGGATATAAACTGACTCAGGTGGATATAAACTGACTCAGGTGGATATAAACTGCTGACAATATAAACTGCTGACTCAGGTGGATATAAGCTGCAAATAGCACTCAGTCCTTTTGATTCCCATATTTTAAAAGTGCCATCTGCCCTTCCTGGTTTAAAGAGCTGATTACCCCAAACCAGACTAAACTGAGAGAGAGTTTGTCTCACTTTTGACACTTTGGAGACTCTTGAGACTCTTGATACTTTTGACAATTTTGACACTTTGGAGACTGGAGACTTTTGAGACTTTTGACACTTTGGAGACTGGAGACTTTTGAGACTTTTGATACTTTTGAGACTTTTGATACTTTTCATACTTTTGAGACTTTTCGTGTTTAAATATATTTATTGCTTTTCCACATTACAAATTAATAAACAAAACAAAAGAAAACCCGATCCCCCCCACCCACCGGACTGTCACCAATTCACATATACCACACAGATTCATTGCACTCGAATATAGTCAAACGTCAGTCTATTAAAGACCTGAAAGTCGAACGAAAGAAACATAACAAAACAAAACAAACATCAAGGGTAAACCTGAGTTGTTGGCTTTTCAAAGAATGTTATAAAGGGTTTCCATATATTAACAAACTTTTTCTCAGAACCACGAATTGCATATCTTATTTTTTCCAGTCTGAGATTAGAAATGACGTCCCTAATCCAATGTGTCACAGAAGGCGGCATAGGATCCTTCCACTTTAAAAGAATGAGGCGGCGAGCCAATAGAGTGCTAAAAGCAACCACCTTGTAGCCCTCAGCTGGGAGCTGAAGCCCATCAGGTATGATTCCAAATAAGGCTATTAAAGGGTCTGGAGTAATTCGGACCTCTAAAACTGTAGACAAAGCCTCAAAGATACCTCTCCAATATACCTCAAGGTTAACACAAGACCAAAACATATGGAGCAGTGTAGCCTCGCTAATTTTGCATCTATCACAAAAAGGATCTGTTTGAGGAAACATTTTTGCCAATTTAGATTTAGACAAATGCACACGATGCACAATCTTAAATTGAATCAGGGAGTGACGGGCACACATAGAGGAAGAATGAACTTGCTTTAAAATCATAGCCCATAAATCATCATCCATAGTCATCTGGAGGTCTTCCCCCCATAACTTCTGAATTTTAGACCCAGAGGGAGAAGATGACACGCCCAACATTTTAATGATTGATGAAATTGCTCCTTTCTTCTTCAATGAATAGGTAAAAAGATTTTCGAGAAGACTATTTGGTGGCTTATGAGGGAAAGTTGGAATTGCATCTTTAACATAATGCCTAAGTTGCAGATATCTAAAAAAATGAGACGGTGGAAGACCAAATTTCCGAGTTAATTGCTCAAATGATGCAAATTCCCCCTGAAAAAAAAAGTCACCTAAACATTTAAGTCCCTTATTGTTCCAAATTCTAAATACGTTGTCATGCATTGAAGGCTGGAAAAAAGGATTTTTTAAAATAGGGCTAAAAAGATAGACTTTTGACAAATTATGATGCCTCCGAAATTGACCGTATATTTTTAAAGAATTGATAACCACAGGATTCCCCCCAGGCACATTAGACCACTGCATTGGCAAAGATGAAGATAGAAAAGCTGACAGAGACATCGAGTCACACGAGCGTCTTTCCATAATCAGCCATACAGGACTCTCTTCGTCAGAGATGCAGTGCACCCAGAAGGATAAACAATATAAGTTTGCAGCCCAGTAGTACATTTTAAAATTTGGAAGAGCCATACCCCCATCCCTTTTTGGTTTCCGTAAGAACTCTATCCGTAAACGAGGCTGTTTCCCATTCCAAATGAACCATGTTATAACTGCGTCGAGTTTTTTGAAAAAACTCCCCGGAATAAATATAGGCAGACACTGAAATAAATATAAAAACTTTGGAAGAACCATCATGCCAATTGTATTAACCCGAGCAATTAAAGAAATAGGAAGGGAAGACCACAATGTTAGATCCTGTTTGGTTTGCAGTAAAAGTTTCCCCAAATTTAGTTCAAACAAGTCAGAAAAAGCCTTGGTTACTGTAATGCCAAGATAGGTAAAGTTATCTTTCGCTACTTTAGAAGGAACTGTTATACGTCCCAATGCTAACTCTGTCATATTAAGTGGCATCATTTCACTCTTCTGTAAATTCAACTTATAACCAGATACTTCTCCAAAATGATGAAGTAACTTAATAATCTGGGGAATAGTAGACTCCGCTTCAGATACAAAGAGTAAGAGATCATCCGCATATAAGGACAACTTGTGTTCGATATTTCCTCTAGTTATCCCAGTCACACATTTGTTGCTTCTTATAGCAATAGCAAGAGGCTCGATTGCCAAAACAAAGAGCAAAGGGCTGAGGGGACACCCCTGCCTTGTCCCATGATGTAAGGTAAAAGGTTTAGAATACAGGTTATTAGTCAAAACCATGGCCGAGGGGCACAAGTACAGAAGCCTTATCCAAGAAACAAAAGACGCGCCGAATCCGAATTTTAACATAGTCCCAAATAAGAAATTCCATTCCACCCTATCAAATGCTTTTTCTGCATCCATTGACAAAAAGCATTCAGAAACAGACTGACAGGGAGAATACAGAATGTTGAGTAAGCGTCGAATGTTAAAAAATAATGGTCTTCCTTTAACAAAGCCTGTTTGATCTGAGGAGATAATATTAGGGAGAACACCTTCAAGGCGGAGGGATAAAATCTTGGTCAAAATCTTATAATCCGAATTAAGCAGAGAAATTGGTCTATAGGATCCACAATCCAGTGGGTCTTTATCCTTCTTTAACAAAAGTGTAATACAAGCCTGATTAAAAGAAGGAGGAAGATGACCAGAGGCCAAAGACTCTGCATATACTTTAGTCAAAATAGGAGATAGCTGATTTGAAAAAACCTGGTAAAATTCATTGGGGAAACCGTCTGGACCTGGCGATTTTTTCGTTTTCAATGATTTAATAGCAAAGCACACTTCCTCCTGGGCAATATGGTCATCCAATAATAAAGCTTCTTCTGGAGAAAGAGATGGGAGATTCAAATTTTGAAAAAAGCCCTCGATTGAGTCCAGACTGGGATCACAGGCAGTGTACAAGTTGTCATAATATTCTTTAAAGGCGCTATTAATTCCTTGTTGATCCGTAGTAACAGTACCATCCAGAGCTCGTACACCAGAAATTAACTGCTTAGCCCTTGCGCCCCTCAACTGTCTAGCCAAAATCTCTCCAGACTTATCTCCATGCTCATACACAGAACTTCTATTTTTGAGTAATAAATTTTCAATGTAGTGTGAAGTAAGCAAATCATATTCCGTTTTCAATTTGAGGCGTTCTTTATCCAAATCAGGAGAAGGAAGAAGAGAGTTTTGAACATCAATTTGCTTGATTTGTCCATCCAACTTAACCTGCGCTTCCATAGAGATCCGTTTTTTGTTAACCATATATGAAATTATTTGTCCTCTCATAAAAGCCTTTAAGGATTCCCACACCGTTAAAATAGACATGCCCTCCGTCATATTTATCTCTAGAAACATCATTATTTCCTGCGCTAAAAATTTGACAAATTTTTCATCCGACAGTAGCAATGAATTAAACCTCCAGTGTCTCCGAGCACCTCCGCCCTGAGGTAAAGACAAAGCTAATACTAAAGGGGCATGATCTGAAATTATTATAGTTTCGTATTCACAAGCACGCACACATGAAGAAAGCTTGTTATCAATAAAAAAGCACTGACAAGCACTGAAAAAAGCACTGACGAGCATGTGACTTCCGGTAAGCAGTACTGCAGGGCTGCTCTGTGCACCTTTTTAGTAAACTTTTAACAACTTTTTAGCGCGTTTTTATTGTTCAGTTTTTTAATATATCTGAGTGTTTTATGTTATTAATTCAGTGGTTTCAGCAAATAGCGCTTAGTCCCGACTGAAACCCACTAGTAGCACAGAGGCTAACACAAGCTAACGAGGACATGGAAAGTGACAATGAAATTGGCTCAAACATGCACAATATTAGTCGCCTCACCTTGGAGCTCCGTGAGAGCGACCGTGCCACCATTGCAGATCTACGAAAAGAAGTCCTTCGTCTCACCGCAGAGTTGAATGAGAAACAATCTCTAGTGTCCAAACTTTTTGAAGTCGCTGGTGGGCAGCATTCACGGCTTATGTCACTGAGTGCTGCATATTGTGACACTGTCGTGTGGGAGAGATCCGTCAGCTCCGGACCCTCCTGTTCTACACCTAAGCGCCCGGTTCCGAACAACGAGCCCGCGGATTCCGAGGAGCCATCCTGCGCCGTGGCCCATGTCCTTAGTCTGGCAAACCGCTATGCAGCCCTCTCCACTGACATCCCGGCCCCCTCAGCAGAATCCCTGGACACTGCAGCGTACTCTACTGCTCGAGGATCCAAGTCCACTGCGAGGAAAACGCTCTTAAAGGAAGCAGTCCTCAGGCGAAAGAGCGGTCCACCAGCCATGTTGGCCTGTTCCCCTTCTTTGACCCCAGTGCAGCAGCCTCAGACTGGGGTAGCGAGCCATCATTACCACCGCTCAACTCCACCGGGTCAGCAGCAGCGCCCAGAGCCAGCCCCTCTCACCGCTCCAGCGTCCCCGAGCACACAGCGTGGGTCGCCTGTAGCTGAGAGTCAGCACCCCCGCTCCTCCTCTCCATGTGTTCAGCGGCGCTCAGGCTCGGGTCCTGCTTCGGGTGAACCCGCTGGTTCCGTCCACCGAGCTCCTTCTCCGAGGCCACTCTTCGCCCCGACCACTCTGATTATTGGAGATTCCATCGTGAGACACGTCCGCTTCTTTAACGCGGTCACTCGCTGTATTCCCGGAGCTACTGTACCAGACCTGCTCATCCGTCTCCCTCCTCTGCTTCAGTCCCTGCCTGATACCGTTTCCAAGGTAGTCGTGCATGTGGGAATTAACGACATGAAACTTCAGCAGTCAGAAGTCACTAAGAAACATTTTATGGATCTGTTCCACCTCCTTCAATCCACAGGATTATCTGTTTTTATCTCTGGTCCAATCCCGACTGTAAACAGAGGTGACTGCCTCTACAGTCGTGTTGTGGCGCTGCATATGTGGATCCAGGCTACATGCAGCTCTTTTAACTTTGTCTTTGTGAATAACTTTGCCCTTTTCTGGAAACGTAACGAAGCCTATCGTCCAGACGGATTACACCCAAACAGATACGGTAGCAGCCTGTTGATGGGCTACATGCGTTACGTTGTTCAGCGTTCCCCGAGGGGGGCGTGACTGTTTACATCTGAGCCCCCTCGGACCCCACCGCACTCCCCCGCCTCCTTCTCACCAGCACCGGGTGAGTACAACGGTGCAAACACTGCTCCCTGTCCGTCTGGCAGTGTATTACCAGTCCAAACACTGAACTGTGCTGACTCCCTTCTGACTCTGGGAGCTAAAGAACAACAAGGGTTTTCACATTTTAGTCCAATTGAGACTGTGTGTGTTCCTCGCACCAGCTCAAAAATGTTTTTAAATTCTAAAAAACGAAATCAAAACAGGACAGCAGTTAGACGGTCCAACTCTGCAAATCTAATTTCTGTTCCCTGTAGAAATCAATCAACCACATTAATCGACTCTGACGTTATTTTTAAACTTGCTATGCTTAATGTCAGATCTCTATGTAACAAATCATTTTTAATTAATAATTTTATCACTTCTTATGATCTTGATTTTATGCTTATGGCTGAAACATGGCTGGACCAAAATACAGGAAATGCAGTTCTAATAGAAGCAACACCACCCAATTTTAAATTCGAATCCGAAGTACGAGAAAACAAAAGGGGGGGAGGCATAGCTGCAGTTTTTAGAGAGCACTTTGTCTCCCATAGAATGCCCCTTGGAAATTTTTCATCGTTTGAGTATATTTCTTTTAAAATGGAACAAAAGCAATCTTCTACTCTTTTCATTGTCCTGTACAGGCCACCACAGTCATGTTGCGATTTTATTGACCATTTTACTGAACTACTTTCATTCGTGTGCACAGATTTTGATAGTTTAGTTATTACAGGTGATTTTAATGTACATGTTGATAATGTTGATGACAGAAATGCAAAGGAGCTGGCTTCTGTACTTGAGACCTTTGGTTTCATTCAGCACGTGAGTGGCCCCACCCACAGCAGGGGGCACACTCTTGACCTGCTAATTACAAAGGGGGTTAATGTATCAAATGTTAATGTAGTTGATGTTGCTTTGTCAGATCATTTCTGTGTATTTTTTGACATGTGTTTTGCTAGCAAACCACCAGCTGAATTTACAATTGCTAGAAGAAGACACATACATGAAAACACAGGTGAACTGTTCATGGGAATGCTAAATTTTGAGAAAACTCCATGCTCTACTGTTGATGAATTGTATAACTCTGTCACCACCAGTGTTCTGAATGTTCTGGACGCCATTGCTCCTGTGACGGTTAAAATAGTTACCAGTAAGAAAAAGGCCCCATGGACTAAGGCAGACTCGGTCAGGGCACAGAAGCAAGAGTGCCGGAGGGCCGAACGGAAGTGGCGAAAGTCCAATTTCCAGGGCGATTATGAAATCTTTAAAGATGAGTTGGGTGAATTTAACCGGGTTCTACGAAGAACAAGAGAAATGTATTTTTCTGACATTATTGGAGGTTGCAGTAACAATTTTCGTGTTATGTTTTCAACAGTTGGTAGATTAACGAACCCCCCTGTAAAGTTGCCCCTAGAATTTTCCTCTAAATCTAGGTGTAATGAGTTCGCACAGTTTTTCGATGACAAAGTACAAGGAATCAAAAACACTATCACCTCCACAGCACGTATAACAATGCAACAGCCAGAGAAGCTTTTTGAGCTAACTCACTTTGCACCTGTGGATACTGAAACTGTCAAAAAGATAATCATGAGTCTGAGCTCCTCCACATGTAGCCTGGATATATTGCCCTCTAAATTTCTGAAGTCCGTCCTGAGCAGTTTGTTACCTTCACTGACACAAATAGTAAACATGTCTCTGTCGTCAGGAACATTTCCTATGGCCCTAAAAACAGCAGTCATAAGACCTCTCCTAAAAAAGAGCAGTCTGGATCCTGCGGGACTTCAAAATTATCGCCCCATATCGAATCTGCCATTCATTGGAAAAATTCTTGAAAAAGTGGCCTCCCAACAACTTACTGAATTTTTAACAATGAATAATTCTTTTGATATGTTCCAGTCTGGGTTTAGACCCCACCACAGCACTGAGACCGCTCTAGTGAAGGTAACAAACGACATTCGACTTCACACTGATGCAGGTAAAGTCACAGTTTTGGTCATGTTAGATCTTAGTGCCGCGTTCGACACTGTCGACCATGAGATCCTCATGCAGAGACTGGAGGACTGGGTTGGTGTCACTGGCACAGCCCTAGACTGGTTTAGGTCTTACCTGGAGGATAGGAAGTACTTTGTGGAGATTGGAGACTGCGTCTCAGATCATGTGGCCCTGACCTGTGGAGTACCACAGGGGTCGATCCTGGGACCTCTCCTATTTAATCTCTACATGCTGCCGTTAGGTCAGTTAATACAAAGAAACAAAGTGTCCTACCACAATTACGCCGACGACACTCAGATCTATGTCTCACTGACTGCAGGAGAACATGGACCACTGGATTTGCTCCTTCACTGTATCCAACAGATCAGTGAGTGGATGCAAAATAATTTCCTCCAGCTAAATGCAGACAAAACCGAAATCATTGTCTTTGGTCCCCAGAAACAAAGAGAGGGCGTCATCTGTCAACTTCAGTCTCTCTCCCTACTTCCTTCAGACAAGGTCAGAAATTTGGGGGTAATACTGGACTCAGACCTAAATTTCAATAGCCACATAAAATCAATAACATCAACAGCTTTTTACCATCTGAAGAACATTGCCAAAGTCAGAAATATAGTGTCCAGGGCAGACTTGGAGATTCTTGTCCACGCATTTGTCTCCAGCAGGCTAGACTACTGCAATGGCCTGCTTACAGGTCTGTCCAAACAGACCTGTAAGCAGCTGCAGTACATCCAAAATGCAGCAGCTAGAGTCCTGACAGGAACCAGGAAGTATGACCATATTAGTCCGGTCCTCAGGTCTCTGCACTGGCTTCCTGTGGCTCAAAGAATAGATTTTAAAACAGCTCTGCTTGTGTACAAGTCTCTCCATGGCCTTGCACCAGAATACATTAGTGACATGTTGGTGTCATATGAACCAGCCCGGACTCTGAGGAGCACAGGGACTGGCCTCCTGCTGGTGCCCAGAGTGAGAACCAAACATGGGGAGGCTGCGTTTCAGATCTATGCAGCTAAGATCTGGAACAATCTCCCTGAAAATGTGAGGGAGGCGTCTACTCTGTCAATGTTCAAATCCAGGTTAAAGACTGTTCTGTTTGCCTGTGCATACAACTGAAGGATTTTATCTCCATTTGTAATGCACTGCTGTCATTTATTTATTTATTTTTTTTAAATTTCTTGTGTAACTTTGAAAGTGTTAATGGTTTTATTCTTTTGTGTGATTTTATTGTTTTTATTGTGTTTTAATCTTTTGTGTGATTTTAATGTTTTAATTGTGATTCTGGTGTTTGTTTTATGTGATGATTTGTGATGTGGACTGTGAAGCGCTTTGTGTTGCCCTGTGCATGAAAGGCGCTCTACAAATAAACTTTGATTGATTGATTGATTGATAAAAAAATAATCTATTCTACTATATGTATGATGAACGTGCGAATAAAATGAATAGTTTCTATCTTGAGGGTGCAAGAAACGCCATATGTCAGAGACACCATATTCCTTAAGAAAAGATTTCACCCAGGCCGCCGACCTGGATGACACATTGCTCAATCTAGGGGAAGACCGGTCTAGTACCGGATCCATGGTCAAATTAAAGTCTCCACCCATTATAAGTAAATGTGAATTCAAATCAGGAAGCAACTTAATGATACGTTGAAAAAATAAAGAGTCATCAAAATTAGGAGCATATATATTGACAAGCGCTACTTTAGTATTATGTAATAAACCTGTCACTATCACATATCGCCCATTAACATCCACATAAGAATTTGAGTGAATAAATGAAATATCTTTGCTTATTGCTATGGCCACTCCCCTTGATTTAGACTGAAAAGTGGAGTGGAAGAGCTGGCCTACCCATCCGGTTCTCAGGCGAAAATGATCAGAACTTTTAAGATGCGTTTCTTGAAGAAACGCTATGCCAACCTTCAAATGTCTTAAATGCGTCATAACCTTTTTACGCTTGACAGGATGATTCAAACCCTTGACGTTCCAACTTATAATATTCAAATTAACCTGCATTTAATAACATTAGCATAACATGAGACAATCTGTGCCATGAAAACAAAAATGGAATAGAATGTATACCTGATATAAACATGAGACATTTGCATATAGTGACAGCCCAGAAAAAAAAACAAAACAAAAACAAAGCTAACAAAAAAACCCACCCCAAAGGTGATTCTAGCTGTAACAAACAGTAAAACAGCACACCTAACCTGCCTAAAACTAACGTCCTCCGAGAAAAACAAAACACCCTAATCTCACTTGGACTCCATTTAGCATAAAAAAGAAAATATTGACCCCCCAATATATGAATCAGATTAAAAAACAAGAAAATACAAGCATGAACAGCTATAGTATATAGTCAAACAAAATAACAGCATGGCCATGTAATGATAACTTAAAAAAAACAGCTGACCAGCAGCACTTACAAAAGTCTGGCCATATATACGTTAAAAGAACAAAACAGAAAATACAATAGCAGAAAAAACACCATCGAGTCAGTCCCAGTAAAGTCTCTTCAAACAGATTTGTTCACCTCTTCGACATACCTCTCTGCCTCGTCCACTGATGTAAACAACTTGCGCGTGCCGTTTGTTTGAGTGATACGGAGTTTAGCTGGGTACAGAAGGGCTGGCTTTAGCCCCAGTTCGTATAGCGAAGACATGACTGCTTTGTACACTTTCCGCTGAGTGACAACCTCCGATGGGTAGTCTTCATAAAGTCGAAAAGTGTGTCCCTGGTAAACCAGAGTTTTCCTCACCCGAGCCTCACGCATTATCAGCTCCTTTTGCTGAAAACGATGGAAGCACACCATGACTGGCCGTGGCCTATCCCCGGGCTTCGGTTTGGGAGCCAGGCTGCGGTGCGCCCGGTCTAACTCGGGCAGAGACGGGAATAAATCACGGCCAAATACCTCCTGAAGTAGTTGAGCAAAAAAGTTAGTCGGTTGAACTCCTTCTATTGACTCCGGCAATCCCACCAATCTAACATTGGAACGTCTGCTCCGTCCTTCCAAATCCGTAACTTTAGTGCGTAGCTTCTCATTCTCTGTTAGCACCTTGAGGTAGCAGGCCTCGAGTTTCTCCAAACGTCCATCTACGGATTCAGCATTGTCTTCTAAAGACGTCAGTCGACTGTCGTGACTATCCACAGACTGTTGAAGGCAATCTAGCTTCCCGTCGATTCTATTAAGGGATGTGTTGAGGTCAGCTAAAAGAGAATTCTTGTGCTCTGCTAGCGCTGCTAACAGATCTTCCTTGCTAACAGCGGTGATGCTAGCGGCCTCCGCACTTTCACTCTTTTTTCCGGCTCTGTGTGACTTCGGCATCTTACATCGAAGAGAAACTCCAATCTGGCTCGAATATATAAACAAACAAACTGCCCAGCTGACGCAAAAGAACACAAAATAAAACGTTGGGGGGTCAAAAAGTAACAGTTAAGTCGGGAGCCCAGCTTCCACACGCCTCTACTCCATGAGCAACCAACCGGAAGTCATACTACTTTTGAGACTTTTGAGACTTCAGAATCAGAATCATTTTTATTGCCACGTAAGTATCAGGAAGTCACAGACTTGGAAATTGCTTTGGCTCAGTGCAACAGTCAGAGAGATAATAAAAATATAGAATAAAAAACACTTCTAATAAATTTAAATTTAAAATAGAGTTACAGTTACTATTGACAATATACAAGTGCACATGGTGCACACAATGTAAGGTGACAGCAGTACAGTGAAGTAAAGTGACGTATGATGGGCAGTAAAGTGACTTTATAAAGGGCGGGGGGACAGGTTAAGAAGTGTTCAAGAGTCCAACAGCAGAGGGGAAGAAACTGTTCTTGTGGCGGGAGGTTCTAGTCCTGATGGACCGCAGCCTCCTGCCTGAGGGGAGTGGTTGGAATAGTCCATGTGCAGGGTGAGAGGGGTCGGCTGTGATACGACCAGCCCGGCCTCGAGCTCGGGCGACGTACAGGTCCTGCAGCGATGGAAGGCTGCGGCCGATCACTTCCTCTGCAGAGCGCACAATGCGCTGTAGTCTCTGTTTGTCCCTGACTGTGGCTCCAGCGAACCACACGGTGATGGAGGAGGTGCTGGAGGAGGTGATGGAGGAGGTGATAGAGGAGGTGATAGAGGAGGTGATGAGGAGGTGATGGAGGAGGTGATGAGGAGGTGATGGAGGAAGTGATGAAGGAGGTGATGGAGGAGGTGATGGAGGAGGTGATGAGGAGGTGATGGAGGAGGTGATGGAGGAGGTGATGAGGAGGTGATGAGGAGGTGATGGAGGAGGTGATGGAGGAGGTGATGAGGAGGTGATGGAGGAGGTGATGGAGGAGGTGATGAGGAGGTGATGAGGAGGTGATGGAGGAGGTGATGGAGGAGGTGATGAGGAGGTGATGGAGGAGGTGATGAGGAGGTGATGGAGGAGGTGATGAGGAGGTGATGGAGGAGGTGATGAAGGAGGTGATGGAGGAGGTGATAAGGAGGTGATGGAGGAGATGATGAGGAGGTGATGGAGGAGGTGATGAAGGAGGTGATGGAGGAGGTGATAAGGAGGTGATGGAGGAGGTGATGGAGGAGGTGATGAAGGAGGTGATGGAGGAGGTGATGAGGAGGTGATGGAGGAGGTGATGAGGAGGTGATGGAGGAGGTGATGGAGGAGGTGATGGAGGAGGTGATGAAGGAGGTGATGAGGAGGTGATGGAGGAGGTGATGAGGAGGTGATGGAGGAGGTGATGAGGAGGTGATGGAGGAGGTGATGGAGGAGGTGATGGAGGAGGTGATGAGGAGGTGATGAGGAGGTGATGAGAAGGTGATGGAGGAGGTGATGGAGGAGGTGATGGAGGAGGTGATGGAGGAGGTCAACATCTGTGCAGGCAGCTTGGCTTTCCTGAGCTGCCGCAGGAAGTACATCCTCTGCTGGGCCTTCTTGATGAGGGAGCTGATGGTCGGCTCCCACTTGAGGTCCTGGGTGATGGTGGTGCCCAGGAAACGGAAGGACTCCACAGAAGTGAGATGAGTCCATCACGGAGGGTGGGGGCGGGGGGACAGTGCTCTTCCTGAGGTCCACAATCATCTCCACTGTCTTCTGGGCGTTCAGCTCCAGGTTGTTACCACTGCACCAGGACACCAGCTGGTCCACCTCCCTCCTGGAGGCGGACTCATCGTTGTTGGAGATGAGTCCAATGAGGGTGGTGTCGGCCGCGAACTTGATCAACTTCACGGAGTCGTGGCTGGAGGTGCAGTGGTTGGTGTACAGGGAGAAGAGCAGGGGAGAAAGAACACAGCCCTGTGGGGCTCCTGTATTTATAATCCGAGAGTCCGAGACATTCTTCCCCAGACGCACTCGCTGCTTCCTGTCCGTCAGGAAGTCAGTGATCCACCTGCAGGTGGAATCGGGCACGTTGAGCTGGGAGAGCTTGTCCTGGAGCAGGGATGGCAGGATTGTGTTGAAGGCAGAGCTGAAGTCCACGAACAGGACCCTGGCGTAGGTCCCCGGGGAGTCCAGGTGCTGTAGGATGTGGTGGAGGGCGAACTGCAGGGGGTCCAGGTGAAGGACTTGAGATGGGAGAGGACCAGGCGTTCAAATGACTTCATGACGACAGACGTAAGTGCTACAGGTCTGTGTAGTCGTTGAGTCCTGTGATCCTGGGCTTCTTCGGGACGGGGACAATGATGGAGGATTTGAAGCAGGCCGGGACATGGCAGGACTGCAGAGAGGTGTTGAAAATGTCACTGAACACAGGAGTAAGCTCACTGGTGCACACGTGAGACACGTGGTCCGGGCCAGGAGCTTTGCGGGGGTGCAGCCTCAAAAAGAGTTGTTTAGTCTCTTTAGAGGCTATTGTCAGGCTGGGGGCAGGGCTGATGGGTGGGTCGTAAGAGTAGTGGGGGGTGGGGGAGGGAGAGGTGTCAGGGGCAGCATCAAAGCGACTGAAAAATAAGTTCAGTTCGTCAGCTAGCTTGTGGTCGTCAGCACAGGGGGGGGCTTTGGGTTTGTAGTTGGTGATCTCCCGTAAGCCCCTCCAGACAGAAGCAGTATCGTTGTTACCAAACTGCTCCTGTAGTCGTTCTCTGTGCCGGGACTTGGCTGCTTTCAGTTCTTTCCTGAACTGATATTTAGCTGCTTTGTAGCCGCTGCGGTCCCCCTCCCTGAAAGCAGACTCCTTTGCTTTCCTGAGCTGCCGGAGTTTAGCAGTGAACCAGGGTTTGTCGTTGTTATAGATGACCCTGGTCCTTGTTGGAATGATGCTATCCTCACAGAAGTGAATGTATGACGTCACAGTGTCCGTGTATTCATCCAAACTATCTGTGGCAGCTCTGAAAAGGTCCCAGTCTGTAGATTCCATGCATGCGCGCAGCTCTTCCACAGCTTCATCAGACCACACTTTGGAGCTCCTCACTGCAGGTTTCGAGAGCTTTAGTCTCTGTCTGTAAGCAGGAACCAGATGTATCATGGAGTGATCTGAGAAGCCGAGGGCTGGCTTGGGAACAGCGTGAAAAGCTCCGCCCACAGTGGTGTAACAGTGATCCAGAGTGTTCTCCTCTCTGGTCGGGCATTTGATAAACTGTCTGTATTTGGGTAATTCCTGGCTCAAGTTTCCCTTGTTAAAATCCCCCAGGATAATAATCAGAGAGTCCGGGTATAAACGTTCCATACACAGTACTTGCTCTGCGTCCGCGCATGGCGGTATGTAAACAGAGGCAAGAATGTATGAAACAATTTCACGAGGGGAGTAAAATGGTTTATAATGAATGAAAAGATATTCCAGAGCAGGAGAGCAGTGCTTGGAGATCACTGTCACATCGTTACACCAGTTTGTACTGACGTAGAAACACAGCCCACCGCCTCTGCTCTTCCCTGAGAGCGCACAATGGCGAGCCGCGCGGAACAGCCCAAAGCCCTGCAGCTCCAGAGCGCAGTCCGGGATCCGCTCATTTAGCCAGGTCTCAGTGAAGCAGAGGACACAGGATGAAGTCCTTGTTTCTTCTCATGAGCAGGCTGAGTTCGTCTTATTGCCCAGTGAGCGTACGTTGGAGAGAAAAATGCCGGGGAGAGCCGTGCGTGCTCCTCTCCTCCTCAGACGCACGAGCAGGCCTCCACGCTTTCTCCTTTTACGGGCCCACACTTTTTTGGCTAGAACATGGACTAAATCAGCCGCAGATGCCAAGAAAACAGGCAATAGGTCCATGGGGACGGTGGGTCGGATGTTCATAAGTTCCTCACGGGTGTAGGAATACAGATGCAGCCGTTCACTCTGCACCACTCCGCACACACAGAACTCATTGCAACACATCACTACCATGTATAACTCCGCCCTCTAGCTAAGTCTGCGTTCATATCAGTGCGCGGCACTATATACTACGCTAAAACATTGTTATGGGAGGTTACAAAAAAAAAAAAAAAGGCGGGCTTGATGCGGGTTTCGGGCCTGAAAATTGAGAAACCATATCGGGCCGGGCCGGGCTGGGGCGCCACCCCCTCGGGCCAGGGCCAGGGCCGGGCTCGGGTCCAGATAATAGGCCCGTGCAGGGCTCTATTCAGAGCTATACAAGAATACATTGTATTGTAAAAAGCACAAACAGACGTTTACATAGAGTGGTTAGCAGGCAATGAGTGTGTGTGTGTGTGTGTGTGTCTGTGTGTGTGAGTGTCTGTGTGTGTCTGTGTGTGTCTCTGTGTGTGTGTCTGTGTGTGTGGGTGTGTGTGTGTGTGTGTGTCTGTGTCTCTGTGTGTGTCTGTGTGTGTGGGTGTCTGTGTGTGTGTGTGTGTGTGTGTGTGTGTGTGTCTGTGTGTGTGGGTGTGTGTGTGTGTGGGGGGCTGTGTGTCTGTGTGTCTCTGTGTGAGTGTGTGCATCTCTGTCTGTGTGTCTGTCTGTGTGTGTGTGTGTGTGTGTGTGTGTGTGTGTGTGTGTGTGTGTGTGTCTGTGTGTGTGTGTGTGTGTGTGTCTGTGGGTGTCTGTGTGTGTGTGTGTGAGTGTGTGTGTCTGTGTGTGTGTGTCTGTGTGTACCCAGGAAGTCGTCAGCAGAGAAGTGGTCCGCGTCCCAGACCTGCAGGTTGAGACGCGGGGGGATCTTGTACTGCGTCTCGTCCCAGGCGAACATAGATTCTTTCTTGGAGATGACGATCTTCTCCTCTGCCATGAGGTAATCGAACGGGTACAAGAACCTCCAGTTGAAGTTCCCCTCCCCAGTGATGGAGTGATAGTGGACATCTGTGTCCTGCTTGTCCTCCTGCTGGCCCTTCAGCCACCTGCCAGGGGGGAGAGAGGGGGAGAGAGGGGGAGTTAGTGGACATCTGTGTCCTGCTTGTCCTCCTGCTGGCCCTTCAGCCACCTGCCAGGGGGGAGAGAGAGAGGGGGAGAGAGGGGGAGTTAGTGGACATCTGTGTCCTGCTTGTCCTCCTGCTGGCCCTTCAGCCACCTGCCAGGGGGGAGAGAGGGGGAGAGAGGGGGAGAGAGGGGTAGAGAGGAGGGGGGCAGATAGGGCTAGAGAGAATATGTTAATGAGGTGAATATTTCAATGCGATTAATATGTAAATTTGGTGAATATGTTAATGAGGTGAATATGTTAATGACCCTCGGACAAAGATGTCGCTGGATTTTTCTCCGGTGAAAATGTCGTCGTCTTCCAACACAACCTCGTCCGTGTTCCAGATGATGACACGCAACTCAAACCTAGACACACAACATATACACACGTTAAAAACACACAAACACACAGACACATTGACACGGACACACACAGACACATAAAACACACACACAGACACACACACACGCACACAGACACACACGTACACACAGACACACACACACACACACACACACACAGACACACACACACACACTCACTTCTTTGGTTTTCTGGGGGCGATGTCCAGAGCTGGTCCTGGAGCTGTCATGTCTTTGGGAAACATGTCAACCCACAGTTCTATCCGGCCCTGAAACCAGAGGAACCATGAGGACCAGGAAGAGACCGAGGAGGAGGACCAGGAGAGGACTGAGGAGGAGACTGAGGGGGAGGACCAGGATGAGACTGAGGAGGACGACAAGGATGAGACTGAGGAGGAGGACCAGGATGAGACTGAGGAGGAGGACCTGGTTTGTCCGGATGCAGCAGAGGTCTAGGTCTCTCTCCCCTCTCACCTCCTCTCTCCCCTCTCTCCTCCTCTCCCCCCCTCTCCCCTCTCTCCTCTGCTTGATCCCTGGTTTGTCTGGATGCAACAGAGGTCTGGTCTCTCCTCTCTCCCCCCTCTCTCTCTCTCCCCCTCTCTCCCCTCTCTCCCCTCTCACCGCTCTCCCCCCCTCTCACCTGCTCAATCCCTGGTTTGTCTGGATGCAGCAGAGGTCTGTCTCCCCTCTCTCCCCTCCTCTCTCCTCCTCTCTCCCCCTCTCACCTCCCTCCTCTCTCCCCCCTCTCTCCCCCCTCTCTCACCTCCTCTCCCCCTCTCACCTGCTCGATCCCTGGTTTGTCTGGATGCAGCAGAGGTCTGGTCTCCACATGTTCTGGCACCAGTTTGCAGCCAACTTTTGGAATCTGCTCCCAGTGATTCAGGACACTGAGGGCCACGTGCTCATCGGTCTGTTTCTTCAGACCTGACACACACACACAGAGACACACACAGACACACACACACAGAGACACACACAGAAAAACACAGAGACACACAGAGAGACACACACACACACACACACACAGAGACACACACACACAGAGAGACACACAGAGCGACATACAGACACACAGAGAGACACACACACACACACACACACAAAGAGAGACACACAGAGACACACACAAACCCACACATACAGAGACACACACAAACCCACACACATACAGAGACACAATTTTATCTCACTTTTTTACAGCACAGACAGACAGGCAGCTGACAGCAAGAGGGGAGAGAAGAGAGAGGAGAGAGAGAAGAAAGAGAAGAAGAGAGAGAAGAGAGAGAAGAAAGAGAGAAGAGAAGAAGAGAGAGAAGAGAGAAAAGAGAGGAGAGAGAGAAAGAAGAGAGAGAAGCGAGAGACAAGAGAAGAGGAGAGAGAAGAGAGAGAGAAGAGAAGAGAGGAGCGAGAGAAGAGAAGATAGAGAAAGAAGAGAGAGAGAAGAGAAGAGAGGAGAGAGAGAAGAAAAGAGAGAGAAAGAAGAGAGAGAAGAGAGAGAGAAGAGAAGAGAGGCGCGAGAGAAGAGAAGATAGAGAAAGAAGAGAGAGAGAAGAGAAGAGAGGAGAGAGAAGAAAAGAGAGAGAAAGAAGAGAGAGAAGAGAGAGAGAAGAGAGAGAAGAGAAGAAGAGAGAGAAGAGAGAGAGAAGAGAGAGAGGAGAGAAGAGAGGAGAGAGAGAAGAGGAGAGAGAGAAAGAAGAGAGAGAAGAGAAGAGAGAGGAGAAGGTGTTGGTACCGTTCTCGTCCTCGATCTCGGTGGGGCCCATGAAGACCCGGTTCTCCACTTTGACGCGGCCTGGGGGCCCGTAGTGCGGCCCGTCCAACTTCCCCTCTTTACACAGTCGGGCCAGAATGTGGGACGGCTTCAGGGGGTCACGCCACACATTGTAACCATGACTGAGACCAGGAAGAGACCAGAGATCAGAGAGAGACTAGAGAGAGACCAGAGAGAGACCAGAGAGACCAAAGAGAGACTAGAGAGAGACCAGAGAGAGACCAGAGAGACTAGAGAGAGACCAGAGAGAGACCAGAGAGACTACAGAGAGACCAGAGAGAGACCAGAGAGACCAGAGAGAGACTAGAGAGAGACCAGAGAGAGACCAGAGAGAGACCAGAGAGACTAGAGAGAGACCAGAGAGAGACCAGAGAGACCAAAGAGAGACTAGAGAGAGACCAGAGAGACTAGAGAGAGACCAGAGAGAGACCAGAGAGAGACCAGAGAGACTAGAGAGAGACCAGAGAGAGACCAGAGAGACTACAGAGAGACCAGAGAGAGACTAGAGAGAGACCAGAGAGAGACCAGAGAGACTAGAGAGAGACCAGAGAGAGACCAGAGAGACTAGAGAGAGACCAGAGAGAGACCAGAGAGACTACAGAGAGACCAGAGAGAGACCAGAGAGACCAGAGAGAGACTAGAGAGAGACCAGAGAGAGACCAGAGAGAGACCAGAGAGAGATTAGAGAGTGTGTGTATTTCTATCTGTGTGTCTCTGTCTGTTTCTCTGAGTCTCACATGGCGTAGGTCCTCCCCTGTGTGTGTGTGTGTCTGTGTGTGTGTCTCTCACATGGCGTAGGTCTTGCCCTGTCTGTGTGTGTGTGTCTCTGTGTGTGTGTGTGTGTGTGTGTCTCTCACATGGCGTAGGTCTTCCCCTGTCTGTGTGTGTGTGTCTCTGTGTGTGTGTGTGTGTGTGTGTCTCTCACATGGCGTAGGTCTTGCCCAGACCACACGTCGCCCGGTGCTTGCTGTAGAAGCGGTTCTCCAGGTCGATCTTGGTCTCTCCGATGAGGTCATCGGTCCCCACAAGGTCCCAGTCGTAGATAGACACAGTCAGAGTGGAGTCCATGGGAAGACTAGCCTCAATGTCAAAAGACCTGACTCGTAAACACAAGAGAGGAGAGGGTGAGGAGGAGAGAGGAGAGAGAGAACAGAGGAGGAGAGGAGAGAGAACAGAGGAGAGAGAGGAGAGAGGAGGAGAGAGGAAAGAGGAGAGAGAGGAGGAAGAGAAAAGATAGGAGGAGAAAAGAGAGAGGAGGAGAAAAGAGAGAGGAGGAGGAGCTCACTTTCCAAACACAGGGTTGAGCTGTTTGCTGTGGTAGTTTTCTTTGTCTTTGATCTCAGTTTTCCCGAGTCTGATGGTGATGTAAGGATCTGCTTTACCGTTGATGTCGGCGGGATGAAGGTCTGTGGCCTACGGAGCAGAGGGGAGGTTAGCCCGAGAGGAGGGGCTCACTCCTGCACTCCTGCTAACTCCTGCTCACTCCTGCTCACTCCTGCTAACTCCTGCTAATGAGGCTAACTCCTGCTAACTCCTGCTAATGAGGCTAACGCCTGCTAATGAGGCTAACTCCTACTAATGAGGCCAACTCCTGCTAATGAGGCCAACCCCTGCTAATGAGGCTAACTCCTGCTAATGAGGCCAACTCCTACTAATGAGGCCAACTCCTGCTAATGAGGCCAACTCCTGCTAATGAGGCCAACTCCTGCTAACTCCTGCTAACTCCTGCTAATGAGGCTAACTCCTACTAATGAGGCCAACTCCTGCTAATGAGGCTAACTCCTGCTAATGAGGCTAACGCCTGCTAATGAGGCTAACGCCTGCTAATGAGGCCAACTCCTACTAATGAGGCCAACTCCTGCTAATGAGGCCAACTCCTGCTAATGAGGCCAACTCCTGCTAATGAGGCTAACTCCTGCTAATGAGGCTAACTCCTGCTAATGAGGCCAACTCCTGCTAATGAGGCTAACTCCTGCTAATGAGGCCAACTCCTGCTAATGAGGCCAACTCCTGCTAATGAGGCCAACTCCTGCTAATGAGGCCAACTCCTGCTAATGAGGCCAACTCCTGCTAACTCCTGCTAATGAGGCTAACGCCTGCTAATGAGGCTAACTCCTACTAATGAGGCCAACTCCTGCTAATGAGGCTAACGCCTGCTAATGAGGCTAACGCCTGCTAATGAGGCCAACTCCTACTAATGAGGCCAACTCCTACTAATGAGGCCAACTCCTGCTAATGAGGCCAACTCCTGCTAATGAGGCTAACTCCTGCTAATGAGGCTAACTCCTGCTAATGAGGCCAACTCCTGCTAATGAGGCCAACTCCTGCTAATGAGGCTAACTCCTGCTAATGAGGCTAACGCCTGCTAATGAGGCTAACTCCTGCTAATGAGGCCAACTCCTGCTAATGAGGCCAACTCCTGCTAACTCCTGCTAACTCCTGCTAATGAGGCTAACACCTGCTAATGAGGCTAACTCCTACTAATGAGGCTAACTCCTGCTAATGAGGCCAACTCCTGCTAATGAGGCCAACTCCTGCTAATGAGGCCAACTCCTGCTAATGAGGCTAACGCCTGCTAATGAGGCCAACTCCTACTAATGAGGCCAACTCCTGCTAATGAGGCCAACTCCTGCTAATGAGGCCAACTCCTGCTAATGAGGCTAACTCCTGCTAATGAGGCTAACTCCTGCTAATGAGGCCAACTCCTGCTAATGAGGCTAACTCCTGCTAATGAGGCCAACTCCTACTTATGAGGCCAACTCCTGCTAATGAGGCCAACTCCTGCTAATGAGGCCAACTCCTGCTAACTCCTGCTAACTCCTGCTAATGAGGCTAACACCTGCTAATGAGGCTAACTCCTACTAATGAGGCCAACTCCTGCTAATGAGGCTAACGCCTGCTAATGAGGCTAACGCCTGCTAATGAGGCTAACTGAGGCCAACTCCTACTAATGAGGCCAACTCCTGCTAATGAGGCCAACTCCTGCTAATGAGGCCAACTCCTACTAATGTGACTAACTCCTGCTAATGAGGCCAACTCCTGCTAATGAGGCCAACTCCTGCTAATGAGGCTAACTCCTGCTAATGAGGCTAACTCCTGCTAATGAGGCCAACTCCTGCTAATGAGGCCAACTCCTGCTAATGAGGCCAACTCCTGCTAATGAGGCTAACTCCTGCTAATGAGGCCAACTCCTGCTAATGAGGCTAACTCCTGCTAATGAGGCCAACTCCTACTAATGTGACTAACTCCTGCTAATGAGGCCAATGTCATGGTGTGGATTTTATTTCTGTATTTTGTTTTATTTTTGACATTGGTTCTGTGGGTTTCATTTCAGTTTTGCTTCCTGTCTTGTTCTCTGTTGATTGTCTGCCCCGCCCTGATGTGTTTCACCTGTGTCTGTGTGTGTCTGTGTGTGTCTGTGTGTACCCTGTGCTCCTCTCCCCTTGTTGCTGGTTCATTGTGTTGTCATGTCAAGTTCTGTCCTGTTCCTGTTCCCCTTGGATTCTTGAGTTTTGTGATTATCACCTTGGACTTTATTTTATTAAATAATTATTTTTTGCATTCCTGTGTTTGGGTCCTTCCTGCATTTCCACCTTGTGACAGCCAACTCCTGCTAATGAGGCTAACTCCCGCTAATAAGGCTAACTCTTGCTAATGAGGCTAACTCCTGCTGATGTGGCCATGTCCTGCTAACTGCTGCTGATGTGGCTAACTCCTAATAATTCCTTCTAAAATTGCAAACTTCTGCTAACATGGATAACTCATGCTAAAATGGATGAGTGTGAGAGGCTGAGTGTGACAGGGTGAGGCTGAGTGTGAGAGGTTGAGGATGAGGGTGAAGGTGAGACGGTGAGTGTTAGGATGAGGGTGATGAGGGTGAGGGTGCTGAGGTGACACTGACCCTCACGATGTAGACCCGCACCAGGACGTTCACCGGGTCATTGTGAGGAATGTTCTGGAACATTCCTAAGTTCGAGTCGAAGTTTGAATCTCGGCTCTGGTCCTCCGTCACTTTGTACATGCACAAGGAGCCCTGAGGAGGGAGGAGGAGAGAGGAGGAGGAGAGGAGGAGAGAGGAGAAGGAGAGAGAAAGACAGAGGAGGAGAGAGGCAGAAAGAGGAGGAGGAGAGAGGAGGAGGAGGAGGAGGAGAGATGAGAAGGAGAGAGACAGACAGAGGAGAAGAGAGGAGGAGAGAGAGGAGGAGAGGAGAGAGAGAGAGAGGAGGAGGAGGAGGAGAGAGAGAGGAGAGAGAAAGAGAGAGAGAGAGAGAGAGAGAGGAGGAGGAGAGAGAGGAGGAGGAGGAGGAGAGATGAGAAGGAGAGAAAGACAGAGGAGGAGGGAGGCAGAAAGAGGAGGAGGAGGAGGAGAGGAAGGAGGAGAGGAGAGAAGAGGAGGAGGAGAGAGGAGGAGGAGGAGAGAGGAGGAAAAGGAGAGAGAAAGACAGAGGAGGAGAGAGGCAGAAAGAGGAGGAGAGAGGAGGAGGACAAAGGAGGAGAGAGGCAGAAGAGAGTACACTGTTAGTGTAAACAACATGCTCTGGAGTCGCCTGAAGTAGAAGCTTCAAACACAGGAGTAGCAGGCAACAAAACAACACTCACATGACGGCAGTCACATAACAACACTCACATGACGGCAGTCACATGACAACACACATGACGGCAGTCACATGACAACACACATGACAGCAGTTACATGACAACACACATGACGGCAGTCACATGACAACACACATGACGGCAGTCACATGACGACAGTCACATGACGACAGTCACATGACGACAGTCACATGACAACACACATGACGGCAGTCACATGACAACACACATGACGACAGTCACATGACAACACACATGACGACAGTCACATGACAACACACATGTCGGCAGTCACATGATAACACTCACATGACAACAGTCACATGACAACACACATGACGGCAGTCACATGACAACACTCACATGACGGCAGTCACATGACAACACACATGACGGCAGTCACATGACGGCAGTCACATAACACTCACATGACGGCAGTCACATGACAACAGTCACATGACAACACTCACATGACGGCAGTCACATGACGACAGTCACATGACAACACTCACATGACGGCAGTCACATGACAACACACATGATGGCAGTCACATGACAACACTCACATGACGGCAGTCACATGACAACACACATGACGGCAGTCACATGACGACAGTCACATGACGACAGTCACATGACAACACACATGACGGCAGTCACATGACAACACACATGACGGCAGTCACATGACAACACACATGACAGCAGTCACATGACAACACTCACATGACGACAGTCACATGACAACACACATGACGGCAGTCACATGACAACACTCACATGACGGCAGTCACATGACAACACACATGACGGCAGTCACATGACAACACACATGACGGCAGTCACATGACAACACTCACATGACGGCAGTCACATGACAACACACATGACGGCAGTCATATGACAACACACATGACGGCAGTCACATGACAACACTCACATGACGACAGTCACATGACGACAGTCACATGACAACACACATGACGGCAGTCACATGATAACACACATGACGGCAGTCACATGACGACAGTCACATGACGACAGTCACATGACAACACACATGACGGCAGTCACATGACAACACACATGACGGCAGTCACATGACAACACTCACATGACGACAGTCACATGACAACACACATGATGGCAGTCACATGACAACACACATGACGGCAGTTACATGACAACAGTCACATGACAACAGTCACATGACAACACACATGACGGCAGTCACATGACAACACACATGACGGCAGTCACATGACAACACTCACATGACGACAGTCACATGACGACAGTCACATGACAACACACATGACGGTAGTCACATGACAACACACATGACGACAGTCACATGACAACACACATGACGGCAGTCACATGACAACACTCACATGACGGCAGTCACATGACAACAGTCACATGACGGCAGTCACATGACGACAGTCACATGACGGCAGTCACATACAACACTCACATGACGGCAGTCACATGACAACACTCACATGACGGCAGTCACATGACAACACTCACATGACGGCAGTCACATGACAACAGTCACATGACAATACTCACATGACGACAGTCACATGACGACAGTCACATGACAACACACATGACGGCAGTCACATGACAACACACATGACGACAGTCACATGACAACACACATGACGACAGTCACATGACAACACACATGACGGCAGTCACATGATAACACTCACATGACAACAGTCACATGACAACACACATGACGGCAGTCACGTGACAACACTCACATGACGGCAGTCACATGACAACAGTCACATGACGGCAGTCACATGACAACAGTCACATGACGGCAGTCACATAACACTCACATGATGGCAGTCACATGACGACAGTCACATGACAACACTCACATGACGGCAGTCACATGACGACAGTCACATGACAACAGTCACATGACGGCAGTCACATGACAACACACATGATGGCAGTCACATGACAACACACATGACGGCAGTCACATGACAACAGTCACATGACGACAGTCACATGACAACACACATGACGGCAGTCACATGACAACACACATGACGGCAGTCACATGACAACACACATGACGGCAGTCACATGACAACACTCACATGACGACAGTCACATGACGACAGTCACATGACAACACACATGACGGCAGTCACATGACAACACGCATGACAACAGTCACATGACAACACACATGACGACAGTCACATGACAACACACATGACGGCAGTCACATGACGACAGTCACATGACGACAGTCACATGACAACACACATGACGGCAGTCACATGACAACACACATGACGGCAGTCACATGACAACACTCACATGACGACAGTCACATGACAACACACATGACGGCAGTCACATGACAACACTCACATGACGGCAGTCACATGACAACACACATGACGGCAGTCACATGATAACACACATGACGGCAGTCACATGACAACACTCACATGACGGCAGTCACATGACAACACACATGACGGCAGTCACATGACAACACTCACATGACGACAGTCACATGAAGACAGTCACATGACAACACACATGACGGCAGTCACATGACAACACGCATGACGACAGTCACATGACAACACACATGACGACAGTCACATGATAACACACATGACGGCAGTCACATGACGACAGTCACATGACGACAGTCACATGACAACACACATGACGGCAGTCACATGACAACACACATGACGGCAGTCACATGACAACACTCACATGACGACAGTCACATGACAACACACATGATGGCAGTCACATGACAACACACATGACAGCAGTTACATGACAACAGTCACATGACGACAGTCACATGACAACACACATGACGGCAGTCACATGACAACACACATGACGGCAGTCACATGACAACACTCACATGACGACAGTCACATGACGACAGTCACATGACAACACACATGACGGTAGTCACATGACAACACACATGACGACAGTCACATGACAACACACATGACGGCAGTCACATGACAACAGTCACATGACGGCAGTCACATGACAACAGTCACATGACGGCAGTCACATGACGACAGTCACATGACGGCAGTCACATAACACTCACATGACGGCAGTCACATGACAACACTCACATGACGGCAGTCACATGACAACACTCACATGACGGCAGTCACATGACAACAGTCACATGACAATACTCACATGACGGCAGTCACATGACAACAGTCACATGACAGCAGTCACATGACGACAGTCACATGACAGCAGTCACATGAATCAATCACTCAATCAAATTGTATTCATTTTTCCGGCTTCTCATTGGTTCACGCGTTTTGACACGCCTCCTTGGTTTGACAGCTTTCAGTGGATAGAAGCTAACGCTAATTATCCATCCATCTTCTTCCCCTTAATCCATTTCTGGGTCGAGGGGATGGTCAGAGGTGCACTCAGTACACAGAGCACCAGCCCCTCACTGATCCTCCTGCAGGAGGTGAGTCCACAGGAGGACGGCTGCTCTATGGCATAGCCTTGATCTTTCAGTGGGGGCTTCAGGCAAAGTGGGTTAAGTGTCTTGACCAAGGACACAACGACAGCAGACATCAGTGGGAGTTGGTGGAGAAGGTCGAACCCACGACCTTCAGGCTCAAAGGCCAATGCTCTACTGACTGAGCCACTGTCGTCTCGCTTGTTGGTAAGGAGACAGTGTTGTGTACTGAGGAGACAGTGTTGTGTTGTGTTGTGTAGTGTAGTGAGGATGTCCACTTCCTTTGTCACTCGTTTCAGTAAATTGTTTATAAATGTGAATACAATTATAGTTAAAGACCTTATGCCGGGTTTGATTTATTTAGAAATACAGTTTTAATACCATTTTATATTAGAAGAGAACTACTAAAGGTTTCAAAATCAGTTGTTGTTTTTTTTGTCTGATCCCCCCAAATTTAAATAACCCCATAGCAACGCCCTTAGAGACGAGAAAACTTCACAGCCCTTGGTGACGTCAGAACGGGTACGTTTCAACGCTGTAAGTTGTTTACAATTTGGTATTCGTTCTTTTTTCGCGGATATTCAAGATGACAAGGTCGTGTACAGCGAGTCTGACATAAATACTAGATTGTAATTCTTCGTTGGCACTGAGAGGGGTTCAAATCCCACCTCAGACACATTTTCACTCTCAAACGGCAATTTATGTGTAGTGAGCAATTGTCACCTGTAGAGTGCAGTATTGTGTTGGGCATCAGTGGAGAGAAGAGAGAAAAGGCAGTCCTGTGGCATAGATCCATGGTTTTCAATGCATGGGCGTTGCCCGCTGTGACTCACACACAGGTTAGAACATAGACAACTTAAATTCATGAAAAACACGTTCTTTTTATAAAATATAGGATTTTTTTTGCCGGAATCTATTTCAGATTGACATTGTCATGCAATTTTGAGATCCACAATTTTTCTTTTTAAAGACCCGGCATAAGGTCTTTAAAGGAGCTGCTGGTTTTGCAGGTTTTCTTCAGTTTGAATGTTTAGCCCCGCCCCCAACTCGCTCACAGGCTTCTCATTTCCCCGACGCTCTCCTCCCACGGAGCCATCTAGTTTTATTTGCGATCTATATGCTAACATTAGCATTAGCACAACTTCTTGTAAGCTGTACAACAATCAATGGTACAAAAGCAACGCACTGCTAACACAATATATAACAGAAAGATTACCGCTAGATTTGCGTCCGAATATGGTCCGAGCGTAGATAGTCCGAGCGTAGATAGTCCGAGCGTAGATAGTCCGAGCGTAGGTAGTCCAAGCGTAGGTAGTCCGAGCGTAGATAGTCCGAGCGTAGATAGTCCGAGCGTAGGTAGTCCAAGCGTAGGTAGTCCGAGCGTAGATAGTCCGAGCGTAGATAGTCCGAGCGTAGGTAGTCCAAGCGTAGGTAGTCCGAGCGTAGATAGTCCGAGCGTAGATAGTCCGAGCGTAGATAGTCCGAGTGTAGGTAGTCCGAGCGTAGATAGTCCGCGAGTAGATAGTCCGAGCGTAGATAGTCCGAGCGTAGATAGTCCGAGCGTAGATAGTCCGAGCGTAGATAGTCCGAGCGTAGATGGTCCGAGCGTAGATGGTCCGAGCGTAGATAGTCCGAGGGTAGATAGTCCGAGCGTAGATAGTCCGAGGGTAGATAGTCCGAGCGTAGATAGTCCGAGGGTAGATAGTCCGAGCGTAGATAGTCCGAGCGTAGATAGTCCGAGGGTAGATAGTCCGAGCGTAGATAGTCCGAGCGTAGATAGTCCGAGCATAGATAGTCCGAGCGTAGATAGTCCGAGGGTAGATAGTCCGAGCGTAGATAGTCCGAGCGTAGATAGTCCGAGCGTAGATAGTCCGAGCGTAGATAGTCCGAGCGTAGATAGTCCGAGCGTAGATAGTCCGAGCGTAGATAGTCCGAGCGTAGATAGTCCGAGAGTAGATAGTCCGAGCGTAGATAGTCCGAGGGTAGATAGTCCGAGCATAGGTAGTCCGAGGCGGTCCCGCTCCCGCAGGTCTCTCCAGAGGATACGATGTAAGCTAACGCTACGTATGTTCACCCGGGCTTGATTTCTTCTATGATAATTTTTTCGCTTTAGTTCCCTCTTCTCCTCCTCACTTTTCAGTCGTTTGGGCTGTTTTTCTGTGTCTGCAGTTGCAGCAAGAGGAGTTATAGCCACTTTCTGCTAAAATGCTGCTGTGTTTACCTACGCTGCAGATGCTAGAGGAGGCGTGGTCTAGAGGAGGCGTGGCCTAGAGGAGGCGTGGTCTAGAGGAGGCGTGGCCTAGATGAGGCGTGGTCTAGAGGAGGCGTGGCCTAGAGGAGGCATGGACTGTTTGTAACAGCTCCGCCACTCGTTCTGTGAGTGGCGGAGAGCTAGCGTCACGCTAAGTTTCTACTCAGCACTTGCTACGGCCTGAAGTCAAAGTCACACATTTTTATGAACTCATTAGAAAATAAATCAGGTATAGATCCTTCAATTTAAATGTCTAGAAACTGCAGTGTTACATGTGTCCACTAGAGGTCAGTGTTACATGTGTCCACTAGAGGTCAGTGTTACATGTGTCCACAAGAGGTCAGTGCTGAGACAAGAGGAGACCAGAGGAGACCAGAGACAGACCAAAGAGAGAGACCAGAGAGAGACCAGAGAGAGAGACCAGAGAGAGACCAAAGAGAGACCAGAGACAGACCAAAGAGAGAGACCAGAGAGAGACCAAAGAGAGACCAGAGAGAGACCAAAGAGAGACCAGAGACAGACCAAAGAGAGAGACCAGAGAGAGACCAAAGAGAGACCAGAGAGAGACCAGAGACAGACCAGAGAGAGACCAGAGAGAGACCAGAGACAGACCAGAGAGAGACCAAAGAGAGAGACCAAAGAGAGACCAGAGACAGACCAAAGAGAGAGACCAGAGAGAGACCAAAGAGAGACCAGAGACAGACCAGATAGAGACCAGAGAGAGACCAGACCAGGCCTTCTCTGTGGTCTTGCAGCACATTGGTACACTGGTGCTATAAAAATAACTTTGAACCTTGAACTTCCCAACGATGCGGTCCTCGTCGGTGGCGTTCTGCTCCTCGTCGTCTCCGGCTTTTCCTCTGAACAGGTTAAAACTGTGGAGCCAGTCTTCAAAGTTATCAAACTCACTCTCAAGCTCTTTATGGTACACCTGGGGAGGAACAAGACAGTGAGACCAGAGAGACCAGAGAGAGAGACCAGAGAGAGACCAGAGAGAGAGACCAGAAAGAGAGACCAGAGAGAGACCAGAGAGAGACCAGAGAGAGAGACCAGAGAGAGACCAGAGAGAGACCAGAGAGAGAGACCAGAGAGAGGCCAGAGAGAGACCAGAGAGAGACCAGAGGGAGACCAGAGAGAGACCAGAGAGAGACCAGAGAGAGACCAGAGAGAGACCAGAGAGAGACCAGAGAGAGACCAGAGAGAGACCAGAGGGAGACCAGAGAGAGACCAAAGAGAGACCAGAGAGAGACCAGAGAGAGACACCAGAGAGAGACCAGAGAGAGACCAGAGAGAGACACCAGAGAGAGACCAGAGAGAGACACCAGAGAGAGACCAGAGAGAGACCAGAGGGAGACCAGAGAGAGACCAGAGAGAGACCAGAGAGAGACCAGAGAGAGACCAGAGAGAGACCAGAGAGAGACCAGAGGGAGACCAGAGAGAGACCAAAGAGAGACCAGAGAGAGACCAGAGAGAGACACCAGAGAGAGACCAGAGAGAGACCAGAGAGAGACCAGAGAGAGACACCAGAGAGAGACCAGAGAGAGACCAGAGAGAGACACCAGAGAGAGACCAGAGAGAGACCAGAGAGAGACCAGAGGGAGACCAGAGGGAGACCAGAGAAGGACCAGGGGAAACCAGAGAGAGACCAGGGAGAGACTAGAGAGGGACTATAGTGGGACTGGGGGAGACCAGAGAGAGATTTCCAGGACAATAAATGTCCAGGTACCTTGAGCTCGTCCAGTTTGGGTTTCTTCTTCTCAAACGGGTCGTGGACCATGGACTTCTTCTTTCGGCCTTTTCCTTTCTTGGATCCTTTCACAGGAGATTCATCCAGATTGATTTCTGAGATTACGGCGAAGAAGAAGAGACAGAGAAGGTTCCGAACTCAGCATGAAAGCCTTCAAACAGGACTACCACAGAGACCAGAATGAGACAAGAGGGACCAGAGAGAGACCAGGGGGACCAGAGAAACACCATGCAGAGAGAATATAGAGACAGCAGAGGGACCAGAGAGAGAATAGATAGAGACCAGAAAGAGACCAGAGAGACCAGAGAGAGACCAGAGAGACCAGAGAGACCAGAGAGAGACCAGAGAGACCAGAGAGAGACCAGAGAGACCAGAGAGACCAGACCAGAGAGACTAGCGTAGCCGTTAGCTTCACGCTGGTCTGCTGTTTATAAAGTGGATCAGTGTTGAGGACTTTCATGTCAGCATCTCTGTGCTTCACACACATTCACACACTGAAGACATGTGAGGACAGAGGACTACTACTACTGCTACTGCTACTGCTGCTGCTACTGCTACTGCTGCTGCTACTGCTACTGCTGCTGCTGCTACTGCTGCTGCTACTGCTGCTGCTACTGCTACTGCTGCTACTACTGCTGCTGCTACTGCTACTGCTACTGCTACTGCTGCTGCTACTGCTACTGCTGCTGCTGCTACTACTGCTGCTGCTGCTGCTGCTGCTGCTGCTACTGCTGCTGCTGCTACTGCTGCTGCTACTGCTGCTGCTACTGCTGCTGCTACTGCTGCTACTACTGCTGCTGCTGCTGCTACTGCTGCTGCTGCTACTGCTGCTGCTGCTACTGCTGCTGCTGCTACTGCTGCTGCTACTGCTGCTGCTACTGCTGCTGCTACTGCTGCTACTACTGCTGCTGCTGCTGCTACTGCTACTGCTGCTACTACTGCTGCTGCTACTGCTACTGCTGCTACTACTACTACTACTGTTACTGCTACTGCTACTACTACTACTGCTACTACTACTGCTACTACTACTACTGTTACTACTACTACTACTACTGTTACTGCTATTGCTACTGCTGCTACTACTACTACTACTACTACTACTACTACTACTACTGCTGCTGCTGCTGCTACTACTGCTACTGCTACTGAAAACTGGTTTGTCTTAAACCTCTCGATGGTATTGTTGGTTCCTGTGCTGCTGGTACGGCTGCAGGACTCTACATGGTCTCTGTCTCTTTAAGATGTCAACTATAAACTCATAACATGTTTTACCTCCATCGGCCAAATCCATGTCGTTATTGTCCTCTGTGTCGGAGAGAGCAGATTCCTGAGCCCGGAGCACCTGGAGGGAAACCACAAATACTACAGTCCTAATAGTAGATAAGAGTTGAAAAACACTGTTTTCAGGGAAAGACACAAGAGGGACCAGAGAGAGACCAGAGAGAGAGACCAGAGAGAGACCAGAGAGAGACTAGAAAGAGAGGAACCAGAGAGAGAACAGAGAGAGAGACCAGAGAGAGACTAGAGAGAGAGACCAGAGAGAGACTAGAGAGAGAGACCAGAGAGAGACTAGAAAGAGAGGAACCAGAGAGAGACCAGAGAGAGGGACCAGAGAGAGACTAGAAAGAGAGGAACCAGAGAGAGAACAGAGAGAGAGACCAGAGAGAGACTAGAGAGAGAGACCAGAGAGAGACTAGAAAGAGAGGAACCAGAGAGAGACCAGAAAGAGAGACCATAAAGAGACTAGAAAGAGAGGAACCAGAGAGAGACCAGAGAGAGAGACCAGAGGGAGACCAGAGAGAGAGACCAGAGTGAGACTAGAAAGAGAGGAACCAGAGAGAGATCAGAGAGAGAGACCAGAGAGAGACCAGAGAGAGACCAGAGAGAGACCAGAGAGAGAGACCAGCGAGAGAGACCAGAGAGAGACCAGAGAGAGAGACCAGAGAGGGACCAGAGAGAGAGACCAGAGGGAGACCAGAGAGAGACCAGAGAGGGACCAGAGAGAGACCAGAGAGAGACCAGAGAGAGGGACCAGAGAGAGACCAGAAAGAGACCAGAGAGAGACCAGAGAGAGAGACCAGAAAGGGACCAGAGAGACCAGAGAGAGACCAGAGAGAGACCAGAGAGAGAGACCAGAGAGATCCTAGAAAGAGAGGAACCAGAGAGAGAACAGAGAGAGAGACCAGAGAGAGACTAGAGAGAGAGACCAGAGAGAGACTAGAAAGAGAGGAACCAAAGAGAGACCAGAGAGAGAGAGACCAGAGAGAGACTAGAAAGAGAGGAACCAGAGAGAGACCAGAGAGAGAGACCAGAGAGAGACCAGAGAGAGACTAGAAAGAGAGGAACCAGAGAGAGACCAGAGAGAGAGACCAGAGGGAGACCAGAGAGAGACCAGAGAGAGAGACCAGAGTGAGACTAGAAAGAGAGGAACCAGAGAGAGACCAGAGCGATACTAGAAAGAGAGGAACCAGAGAGAGACCAGAGAGAAACCAGAGAGAGACTAGAAAGAGAGGAACCAGAGAGAGACCAGAGAGAGACCAGAGAGAGAGACCAGAGAGAGAGACCAGAGAGAGAGACCAGAGAGAGACCAGAGAGAGACCAGAGAGAGACCAGAGAGAGACCAGAGAGAGAGACCAGAGAGAGACCAGAGAGAGACCAGAGAGAGAGACCAGAGAGAGAGACCAGAGAGAGACCAGAGAGAGACCAGAGAGAGAGACCAGAGAGAGACCAGAGAGAGACCAGAGAGGGACCAGAGAGAGAACAGAGAGAGACCAGAGAGAGACCAGAGAGAGACCAGAGAGAGACCAGAGAGAGAGACCAGAGAGAGACCAGAGAGAGAGACCAGAGAGAGAGACCAGAGAGGGACCAGAGAGAGACCAGAGAGAGACCAGAGAGAGAGACCAGAGAGAGAGACCAGAGAGGGACCAGAGAGAGACCAGAGAGAGAGACCAGAGAGAGAGACCAGAGAGGGACCAGAGAGAGACCAGAGAGAGGGACCAGAGAGAGAGACCAGAGAGAGACCAGAGAGAGACCTAGATAAGAAATATGGAAACTTTACAACATATTTTTTACCAGGACAAATGTATAAAGGGAAGCGCAGCACACACACACACACACACACACACACACACACACACACACACACACACACACACACACACACACACACACACACACACACACCTCGGTCAGAGTCTCTATAGAGGCGAAGTACTTGGACCACCAGTCCAACATGCTCTCGTCCAGACCCTCCTCCTCCACCTCCTCCCCCTTCTTACGCTTCTTCTTCCCCTTCACGTCGTCCTGGAAACAACAAACACACACACACACAAACAAACACACACACAAATAAACACACAAATGAATAAACTCGGCGACATCATCAGGTGTTAAACTTCATCACAGTCTGGTCTAAAACCATCTCCTGGACATGTTTTAAAAATACATATACATGTAATTCCTCATTTGTCTACAGATGGACAATGCTAACCCACTAGCTTTATGCTAACCTGTTAGCTCATTGCTAACCCACTAGCTGAATGCTAACCCACTAGCTATATGCTAACCTGTTAGCTCATTGCTAACCCACTAGCTGAATGCTAACCCACTAGCTATATGCTAACCTGTTAGCTCATTGCTAACTCACTAGCTGAATGCTAACCCCCTAGCTTTATGCTAACCTGTTAGCTCATTGCTAACCCACTAGCTGAATGCTAACCCACTAGCTTTATGCTAACTTTCATATTGTGCTGTTGTGTTGTTGTTGTTGTGCTGTTGTGTTGCTGCAGTCACTGACCTCGTTCTAAAATTAGTCAAACACTGATCTCACCTCCACCTTCACCACAGCATCAGAGCCCTGAAGGACACACAACATACACACACATCAGAGACACACATCAGAGCCCTGAAGGACACACAACATACACACACATCAGAGACACACATCAGAGCCCTGAAGGACACACAACATACACACACATCAGAGACACACATCAGAGCCCTGAAGGACACACAACATACACACACATCAGAGACACACATCAGAGCCCTGAAGGACACACAACATACACACACATCAGAGACACACGTCAGAGCCCTGAAGGACACACAACATACACACACATCAGAGACACACATCAGAGCCCTGAAGGACACACAACATACACACACATCAGAGACACACATCAAAGCCCTGAAGGACACACAACATACACACACATCAGAGACACACATCAGAGCCCTGAAGGACACACAACATACACACACATCAGAGACACACAACAGAGCCCTGAAGGACACACAACAGACACACACATCAGAGACACACAACAGAGCCCTGAAGGACACACAACAGACACACACATCAGAGACACACAACAGAGCCCTGATGGACAAACAACAGACACACACATCAGAGACACACAACAGACACACACATCAGAGACACACAACAGAGCCCTGAAGGACACACAACAGACACACACATCAGAAACACACAACAGAGCCCTGAAGGACACACAACAGACACAGCCCTGAAGGACACACAACAGACACACACATCAGAGACACACAACAGACACACACATCAGAGACACACAACAGACACACATATCAGATACACACAACAGAGACCTGAAGAACAGCAGGAGAACAGCAGGAGAACAGCAGGAGAACAGAAGAACAGCAGGAGAACAGCAGGAGAACAGCAGGAGAACAGAAGAACAACAGGAGAACAGCAGGAGAACAGCATGAGAACAGCAGGAGAACAGAAGAACAACAGGAGAACAGCAGGAGAACAGCAGAAGAACAGCAGGAGAACAGCATGAGAACAGCATGAGAACAGCAGGAGAACAGCAAGAGAACAGCAGGAGAACAGAAGAACAGCAGGAGAACAGAAGAACAGCAGGAGAACAGAAGAACAGCAGGAGAACAGCAGGAGAACAGAAGAACAACAGAAGAACAGCAGGAGAACAGCAGGAGAACAGAAGAACAGCAGGAGAACAGCAGGAGAACAGCATGAGAACAGCAGGAGAACAGAAGAACAACAGGAGAACAGCAGAAGAACAACAGGAGAACAGCAGGAGAACAGAAGAACAGCAGGAGAACAGCAGGAGAACAGCAGGAGAACAGCAGAAGAACAGCAGGAGAACAGCATGAGAACAGCAGGAGAACAGCAAGAGAACAGCAGGAGAACAGCAGGAGAACAGCAGGAGAACAGCATGAGAACAGCAGCAGAACAGCAGGAGAACAGCAGGAGAACAGCAGGAGAACAGCATGAGAACAGCAGCAGAACAGCAGGAGAACAGAAGAACAGCAGGAGAACAGCAGGAGAACAGCAGCAGAACAGCAGCAGAACAGCAGCAGAACAGCAGGAGAACAGCAGGAGAACAGCAGCAGAACAGCAGAAGAACAGCAGGAGAACAGCTAGGAGAACAGCATGAGAACAGCAGGAGAACAGCAGCAGAACAGCAGGAGAACAGCAGGAGAACAGAAGAACATCAGGAGAACAGCAGCAGAACAGCAGCAGAACAGCAGCAGCAAGAACAGCAGCAGAACAGCAGGAGAACAGCATGAGAACAGCAGGAGAACAGCAGGAGAACAGCAGGAGAACAGCATGAGAACAGCAGGAGAACAGCAGCAGAACAGCAGCAGAACAGCAGGAGAACAGCAGCAGAACAGCAGCAGAACAGCAGGAGAACAGCAGGAGAACAGCAGGAGAACAGCAGCAGAACAGCAGCAGAACAGCATGAGAACAGCAGGAGAACAGCAGGAGAACAGCAGCAGAACAGCAGGAGAACAGCAGGAGAACAGCAGGAGAACAGCAGAGAACAGCAGGAGAACAGCAGCAGAGAACAGCAGGAGAACAGCAGGAGAACAGAAGAACAGCAGGAGAACAGCAGGAGAACAGCAGGAGAACAGCAAGAACAACAGGAGAACAGCAGGAGAACAGAGAACAGCAGGAGAACAGAAGAACAGCAGGAGAACAGCAGGAGAACAGCAGAACAGCAGGAGAACAGCAGAGAACAGCAGGAGAACAGCAGGAGAACAGCAGGAGAACAGCAGAGAACAGCAGCAGAGAACAGCAGAGAACAGCAGAGAAACAGCAGCAGAACAGCAGGAGAACAGCAGAGAACAGCAGGAGAACAGCAGGAACAGAAACAGCAGAGAACAGCAGGAGAACAGCAGGAGAACAGCATGAGAACAGCAGGAGAACAGCAGCAGAGACAGCAGGAGAACAGCAGGAGAACAGCAGAACACAGGAGAACAGCAGGAGAACAGCAGGAGAACAGCATGAGAACAGCAGCAGAACAGCAGGAGAACAGCAGGAGAACAGAAGAACATCAGGAGAACAGCAGGAGAACAGCAGGAGAACAGCAGCAGAACAGCAGCAGAACAGCAGCAGAACAGCATTAGAACAGCAGGAGAACAGCAGCAGAACAGCAGGAGAACAGCATGAGAACAGCAGGAGAACAGCAGGAGAACAGCAGGAGAACAGCATGAGAACAGCAGGAGAACAGCAGCAGAACAGCAGCAGAACAGCAGGAGAACAGCAGCAGAACAGCAGGAGAACAGCATGAGAACAGCAGCAGAACAGCAGGAGAACAGCATGAGAACAGCAGGAGAACAGCAGCAGAACAGCAGCAGAACAGCAGGAGAACAGCATGAGAACAGCAGGAGAACAGCAGGAGAACAGCAGCAGAACAGCAGAAGAACAGGAGGAGAACAGCAGGAGAACAGCATGAGAACAGCAGGAGAACAGCAGCAGAACAGCAGGAGAACAGCAGGAGAACAGAAGAACATCAGGAGAACAGCAGGAGAACAGCAGGAGAACAGCATGAGAACAGCAGCAGAACAGCAGGAGAACATAAGAACAGCAGGAGAACAGAAGAACAGCAGGAGAACAGCAGCAGAACAGCAGAACAGCAGGAGAACAGCATGAGAACAGCAGGAGAACAGCAGGAGAACAGCAGCAGAACAGCAGGAGAACAGCAGGAGAACAGCATGAGAACAGCAGGAGAACAGCAGCAGAACAGCAGAAGAACAGCAGGAGAACAGGAGGAGAACAGCAGGAGAACAGCTAGGAGAACAGCAGGAGAACAGCAGGAGAACAGCATGAGAACAGCAGGAGAACAGCAGCAGAACAGCAGGAGAACAGCAGGAGAACAGAAGAACATCAGGAGAACAGCAGGAGAACAGCAGGAGAACAGCATGAGAACAGCAGCAGAACAGCAGGAGAACAGCAGCAGAACAGCATGAGAAAAGCAGGAGAACAGCATGAGAACAGCAGAACAGCAGGAGAACAGCAGGAGAACAGCAGGAGAACAGCATGAGAACAGCAGGAGAACAGCAGCAGAACAGCAGGAGAACAGCAGGAGAACAGAAGAACAGCAGGAGGACAGAAGAACAGCAGGAGAACAGAGGAACAGCAGGAGAACAGAAGAACAGCAGGAGAACAGCAGCAGAACAGCAGCAGAGCAGAAGGACAGCAGGAGAACAGCAGAAGAACAGCAGGAGAACAGCAGGAGAACAGGAGGAGAACAGCAGGAGAACAGCAGCAGAACAGCAGGAGAACAGCAGGAGAACAGTAGAACAA
This sequence comes from Knipowitschia caucasica, assembly GCA_964034765.1. Lineage (NCBI taxonomy): Eukaryota > Metazoa > Chordata > Actinopteri > Gobiiformes > Gobiidae > Knipowitschia > Knipowitschia caucasica. The sequence continues at coordinate 33,103,073 of OZ035834.1, read as the reverse complement.
CAGGAGAACAGCAGGAGAACAGAAGAACAGCAGGAGAACAGCAGGAGAACAGCAGCAGAACAGCAGGAGAACAGCAGGAGAACAGCAGAAGAACAGCAGGAGAACAGCAGGAGAACAGCAGGAGAACAACAGGAGAACAGCAGGAGAACAGCAGGAGAAGAGAAGAACAGCAGGAGAACAGAAGAACAGCAGCAGCAGCAGAACAGCAGGAGAACAGCATGAGAACAGCAGAACAGCAGGAAAACAGCAGGAGAACAGAAGAACAGCAGAAGAACAGCAGGAGAACAGCAGCAGAACAGCATGAGAACAGCAGAACAGTAGGAAAACAGCAGGAGAACAGAAGAACAGCAGGAGAACAGCATGAGAACAGCAGGAGAACAGCAGGAGAACAGCAGAACAGCAGGAGAACAGCAGGATCCTAAGCGAGTGTTGTGTTTGAGGCTGAACTCACTGAGTCCAGTTTGACGACTGTGTCCATCTTCTTAAAGTTGGTTTCAGGTTCAGCGTTCACCACAACTATCTCCTCTGAAGACACACACATGGTATCAGAGACCAGGGAGAGACCAGAGGGACCAGGAAAAGACCAGGGAGAGACCAGAGGGACCAGGAAGAGACCAGGGAGAGACCAGAGGGACCAGGAAGAGACCAGAGAGAGACCAGAGATAGACGAGGGAGACCGGGGAGAGACCAGAGAGAGACCAGGGAGAGACCAGAGACAGGTCTGCCCTGTCTCTGGTTACTGGTGGTAAAGGCAGAGCTCTGGGTAGGCCGCTGCTCCCTCCTATTGCTGGTCTTACCATTGGTGTTCCAGTTGTTGGTTTGCTTGTCCCCGCGGTGGATGAACTTCCGGAGCATGGTGACGGCGTGAGAGCCCACCAGAGTGTAGCGTCCGAACGCACGGCAGTCCACCACACGGATGTTCAGAGGCGGGTGGAGGAGCTCGTTCTCTGGGAGGTCCTGAGGAGACCAGGGGGTTAGGGACCAGGGAAGGACCAGAGAGGGACCAGAGAGAGACCAGAGAGGGACCAGAGAGAGACCAGAGAGGAACCAGAGAGAGACCAGAGAGGGACCAGAGAGGGACCATGTATCTCTCTGTCCTTGGGTGTCTCTCCTGCTGGTACTCACCACCTCGAACCACTTGACCAGCGTGCTGAAGTTGGGGTTCTTGCGATAGTTTGGGATGAGCGCGGACTGGACGCCTTTCCCTGCGCACTCAATGTCCACACGGGGGCGATCTACCTGCGCCAGGTTCACACGCTTCAGGTCACGCAGGCCCCAGAACAAGACCTGCACAACCAGCAAGGAGGACACCAGGTGAGTGAAGACCAGAGACAAGAGAGAGCAAAGAGAGCACAGAGACCAGAGTGAGACCAGAGAGAGAGACCAGAGAGAGACTAGAGAGAGAGACCAGAGAGAGACCAGAGAGAGAGACCAGAGAGAGACAGAAACAGTCAGTGTGTGTGTGTGTGATTATAGGTGATAAAAAATAAAAATAAAAGTGTGTGACCTCGATGCGGTACTTGCTGAGCACCGGGCGGATCCCTAGAGGCACCGGGAGGATGGGGCCCCTCTCCAGGTCTGAGGGGCCCTCGATGGGCGGCAGGTCAGCTTTCCCGTTGGGTCCGATCTCAAACACACAAATAACATCAGTTTGAACTTACTCAATATCAGAGTTTAAATCAGTAAGGGAGAACTAGAGACCAGAGAGATGGTCCCTCTGGTCTCTCTCTGGTCTCTCTCTGGTCTCTCTATAGTCTCTCTCTCTCTCTGGTCTCTCTCTGGTCTCTCTATAGTCTCTCTATAGTCTCTCTCTGGTCTCTCTCTGGTCTCTCTCTGGTCTCTCTCTGGTCTCTCTCTGGTCTCTCTCTGGTCTCTCTCTGGTCTCTCTCTGGTCTCCCTCTGGTCTCCCTCTGGTCTCCCTCTGGTCTCCCTCTGGTCTCCCTCTGGTCTCCCTCTGGTCTCTCCCTGGTCTCCCTCTGGTCTCTCTCTGGTCTCACCTGCAGCAGTTCAAAGGCAGCTAGCATCTCTCCCGCGGTGCAGTTTCCTCTGTAGATCTGGTAGTACTCGAGCTGAGGAGGGAAGCGTGGGGGGCCGTAGTGTTCGTCGGCCATCTTGACCACAGGTTTGGCGAAGGTCCTGCCCATGAAGTCTGCTTTCCCCTAGGACAGAGACTCACACAGCCGTGACAGCGGCTCTACAACGAGCTCCCAGTGTGAGAGGCAGAAACACGGCTCTGTGCACGTGTTTCCAACAGGAGCAGATAAAGCTACACCATCCTCAAATCTAACCAGACCTTCATGGTCCAGACCTTCATGGTCCAGAAATTCATGGTCCAGACCTTCATGGTCCCAGACTGAAGTCCCAAACACAACAGGGACAAAACATTTGTAAAAAGTCTCTTGTACAAGTTTAATGTTGCAGATTTTTCATCTCTCTGGTCTCTCTCTGGTCTCTCTCTCTGGTCTCTCTCTCTGGTCTCTCTCTGGTCTCTCTCTGGTCTCTCTCTGGTCTCTCTCTGGTCTCTCTCTCTGGTCTCTCTCTGGTCTCTCTCTGGTCTCTCTCTCTGGTCTCTCTCTGGTCTCTCTCTGGTCTCTCTCTTGTCACTCTCTGGTCTCTCTCTGGTCTTAGATTTGGAGATAATGGTGCAGCTCTAAAAACACAGACTATAAATACAATGAACCAAAACCAGTGAACTGCAAAACAGGAGCCAGCCTCCGTCTCAGCACGAGTCAAAGATCTTGAGTCTCTCTTGCAGTCAGTGGTTAAACAGGCTCTAAACAACAGGCGGCCATCTTGTGACTGATTGTCAGAACTCAATTTGATGTTAATTATTTCAAAATGGCAGATAACAGCACTGAATTAGTCATGGCCTCTCCCTGGTCTCTCTCTGGCCTCTCCCTGGTCTTTCTCTCTCTCTCTCTCTCTCTCTCTGGCCTCTCCCTGGTCTCTCTCTCTCTGGCCTCTCCCTGGTCTTTCTCTCTCTCTCTCTCTCTCTCTCTGGCCTCTCCCTGGTCTCTCTCTCTCTGGCCTCTTTCTGGTCTCGCTCTCTCTGGTCTCCCGAGTTCCTCTCATGTCTGATTTGTTCTCTGGTCTCTCTCTCTCTGGTTTCTCTCTCTAGTCTCTGTCTCTGGTCTCTCTCTCTGGCCTCTCCCGGGTCTTCCTCTGGTCTCTCTCTGGTCTCTCTCTGGTCTCTCTCTGGTCTCTCTCTGGTCTCTCTCTCTGGTCTCTCTCTGGTCTCTCTCTGGTCTCTCTCTGGTCTCTCTCTGGTCTCTCTCTGGTCTCTCTCTGTTCTCTCTCTGTTCTCTCTCTGTACTCTCTCTGTACTCTCTCTGTACTCTCTCTCTGATTTTTATCCCTGTTGCAGAATACGTGTCAGTTCATACAGTCACAAGATGGCCGCCACACTCAAAGCAGCAGTAACTGCACTTGCTCTAGTCCCTACTGCACCGTACTGGGTCTAAACCATAGACTGTATATTAGGATTATGGACATTTATTCTGACGGCGTTAGCTTCACGCCATAACAGGGGCAATCATGTTGCTAAGAGCTAGCAATTAGCATTGAGCTAGTGGTTTAGCATTGTCCATCTGTATACAGTCTTTGGTCTAAACATGCAAAAACACAATGTTATTAAAGAAATGCAACAGGGACAGGTGTGAGAGGATGGTCCCGGTCCTTGATGGTCCCGGTCCTTGATGGTCTCTGTCCTTGTTGCATGTCTTTGATGCACACGGAACAGTGGCTCTTTGAAAACACAAACTCTACTTATCCAAACGAGGTCCGAACACCAGACGTGAAAAATGCAGTTAGCAAAATAAAAACAAAAACACTGAGGACGGGCCTGAGCTTTGGTTTTATCTGGAGGCTGTCGCTGCTGCAGCCGACGTCCCCTGGTGGAGGATTGTGGTACTGCAGCCTATATCCACATGGACCAAGTGTGACATCACCACAGTGTGACATCACCAGTGTTCGCCTTTGCAGAAGAAACTGATTTGAACATAAGCTAGAGTCAGTTTCATTACAGTGCCTTGCGAAAGTATTCGGCCCCCTTGAACCTTTGAACATTTCACCACATTTCAGGCTTCAAACATAAAGATATAAAAATATAAAATATTTGTCAAGAATCAACAACAAGTGGGACACAATCGTGAAGTGGAACAAATTTATTGGATAATTTAAACTTTTTTAACAAATAAAAAACTGAAAAGTGAGGCGTGCAATATTATTCGGCCCCCTTGCGCTAATACTTTGTAGCGCCACCTTTTGCTGCAATTACAGCTGCAAGTCGCTTGGGGTATGTCTCTATCAGTTTTGCACATCGAGAGACTGGAATTCTTTCCCATTCTTCCTTGCAAAACAGCTGGAGCTCAGTGAGGTTGGATGGAGAGCGTTTGTGAACAGCAGTCTTCAGCTCTTTCCACAGATTCTCGATTGGATTCAGGTCTGGACTTTGACTTGGCCATTCTAACACCTGGATACGTCTATTTGTGAACCATTCCATTGTAGATTTGGCTTTATGTTTTGGATCATTGTCCTGTTGGAAGATAAATCTCCGTCCCAGTCTCAGGTCTTTTGCAGACTCCAACAGGTTTTCTTCCAGAATGGTCTTGTATTTGGCTCCATCCATCTTCCCATCCATTTTAGCCATCTTCCCTGTCCCTGCTGAAGAAAAGCAGGCCCAAAGCATGATGCTGCCACCACCATGTTTGACAGTGGGGATGGTGTGTTCAGGGTGTGTTGCTTTTATGCCAAACATATCGTTTTGCATTGTGGCCAAAAAGTTTGATTTTGGTTTCATCTGACCAGAGCACCTTCTTCCACATGTTTGGTGTGTCTCCCAGGTGGCTTATGGCAAACTTTAAACCAGACTTTTTATGGATATCTTTGAGAAATGGCTTTCTTCTTGCCACTCTTCCATAAAGGCCAGATTTGTGCAGTGCACGACTGATTGTTGTCCTATGGACAGACTCTCCCACCTCAGCTGTAGTTATCTGCAGTTCATCCAGAGTGATCATGGGCCTCTTGGCTGCATCTCTGATCAGTCTTCTCCTTGTTTGAGATGAAAGTTTGGAGGGACGGCCAGGTCTTGGTAGATTTGCAGTGGTCTGATACTCCTTCCATTTCAATATAATTGCTTGCACAGTGCTCCTTGAGATGTTTAAAGCTTGGAAAATCTTTTTGTATCCAAATCCGGCTTTAAACTTCTCCACAACAGTATCTCGGACCTGCCTGGTGTGTTTCTTTGTCTTCATGGTTCTCTCTGCGCTTTAAACAGAACCCTGAGACTATCAAAGAGCAGGTGCATTTATACGGAGACTTGATTACACACAGGTACATTCTATTTATCATCATCAGTCATTTAGGACAACATTGGATCATTCAAAGATCCTCACTGAACTTCTGGACTGAGTTTGCTGCACTGAAAGTAAAGGGGCCGAATAATATTGCACGCCCCACTTTTCAGTTTTTTATTTGTTAAAAAAGTTTAAATTATCCAATAAATGTCGTTCCACTTCACGATTGTGTCCCACTTGTTGTTGATTCATGACAAAAAATTAAATGTTTATATCTTTATGTAGGCCTGTCACGATAACAAATTTTGCTGGACGATTAATTGTCTCAGAAATTATTGCGATAAGCGATTATATTGTCGTTCTGAGATAATTTGCATCGATTACAATGATAATGCAGGTACACCTTTTCAAAGAGAAATAAACTTTTATTTTTAACAAATGTTTAACGCTAGAACACAATAAATTAACAAACAACCAAAAACAATAAATAAAAGTCTCTTAACAAAAAATGACCAGGAATAAAACTGCCAGGACCTTTGTAAAGAAAATATGAAATGCCTCAAATGTCAAAAATTTCTCAGACTTTATGGCAGATTACGAGAAAGAAATACCAACATGTTGACTTTGTGTGGCTTAAGACAGGATCTCTCAGGAGTAGTCCCACCTCCCCACACACCAGGCGAATGACAAGTGACTGACATGTGGGTTCACCAATGGGGCGTACAGAAGTCCTGCTGCGGTAGCGCCCACCGGACGTAGCGGGGCGGGCTTTGATGCTAACAGCTAAGCTAGCGGGTTTTTTGTGTAAAGTTCTACTCCAAGAATGCAAGTCTGCAGCATCTCTGTGTTCAGAGACCTTCTAGAGACTTTATATAACAGCAGTATGTGTTCACGGAGGTGCGCCATAAGTTTATTTTATTGGTATGGTACGGTACTTCTGCATCGGCGAACACGCTAACGCTAGCTGCGCTAGTATAGTCACTAATCAAGCCTGAATGAGAACTCAGCTGCCGGCATATGTTCACAACTACTGTGTCCCCCATTGTCAATCCTGGTTAAGTCCTGGTTTAGGTCCTGTTTTGGCTGTATTTTGTATTTTTGAGTAATTTCCGTCTGCTTGCTAGACCGCTAATGTTCCCGTGACCACTTTGCGGCTCTCTGACCCGAGAGAGACGGGGGAAACAAACAAACAAGCATGCAAATGGGATTTATCGCGGCCAGAAAAGTTATTGAGCAAATTTTATTTATCGTGCGATTAATTGATTTATTGACTATCGCGACAGGCCTATCTTTATGTTTGAAGACTGAAATATGGCAAAATGTTGAAAGGTTCAAGGGGGCCGAGCACTGTATGTCGGGATATATTCCACGGCGTTAGCTTCACAGCGTAATAAGGGCAAACTTGTTGCTAAGACGGTTGCTAAGGAAAGCTGGAGTTTCCTCTGCTCTGATTGGTCAGAACAGGTGATCACCAGGTGCTGCTGCATAAACCAGACACCAGTGAGTCATGGAAGCTAACGGTGAATGAGCCATGGAAGCTAACGATGAATGAGCCATGGAAGCTAACGGTGAATGAGCCATGGAAGCTAACGATGAATGAGCCATGGAAGCTAACGGTGAATGAGTCATGGAAGCTAACGGTGAATGAGTCATGGAAGCTAACGATGAATGAGTCATGGAAGCTAACGGTGAATGAGTCATGGAAGCTAACGGTGAATGAGTCATGGAAGCTAACGGTGAATGAGCCATGGAAGCTAACGGTGAATGAGTCATGGAAGCTAACGATGAATGAGCCATGGAAGCTAACGATGAATGAGCCATGGAAGCTAACGGTGAATGAGTCATGGAAGCTAACGGTGAATGAGTCATGGAAGCTAACGATGAATGAGTCATGGAAGCTAACGGTGAATGAGTCATGGAAGCTAACGGTGAATGAGTCATGGAAGCTAACGGTGAATGAGCCATGGAAGCTAACGGTGAATGAGTCATGGAAGCTAACGATGAATGAGCCATGGAAGCTAACGGCGAATGAGTGAAACTGTCAAACACCTGGCCATTAAACCATATTGTGACCGGTTCAACCAGTCGTCACTATGCTACATTAAACATGAAAACCTGCGGTGTACATTCAGATGCACCTAACAGTCTAGAAAGTATGGTATTAGCATCTGAGTGCGTTTGTGTTCTCTTCGAAGAGAGCTACACGTTGGGACATGCGGGGTGGTCTCTCTGGACTAAGCCTCGGGTGTTGCTAATGAGGCGGCTTAAGGTCGGTCTGAAAACATGCTGCGGTCTCACCGTCTGAACCACAGGAAGCACTGTCTACAAAACAATCTCTGAAAGATCTGCGCCTTTCAAATTCTACTGTTTAGTCTTCGGACTGATCACACCTGGTCGAAGGCTCTGGCTGCTTTTAGTCTCAGGGCTTCAGTCTCAGGTCTCCAGTCTCAGGTCTCCAGTCTCAGGTCTTCGGTCTCAGTCTCAGTCTATTACCACTGAGTCCTGGTCGTAGATCTCAGGTCTCAGTCTCAGGCCTTTGGCCTCAGTCTCAGGTCGGCGGTGTCAGTCTCGGGTCTTCGGTGTCAGTCTCAGGTCTTCGGTGTCAGTCTCAGGTCTTCGGTGTCAGTCTCACGCCTTCGGTCTCAGTCTCACGTCTTCGGTCTCAGTCTCAGGTCTTCAGTCTCAGGTCTTCAGTCTCAAGTCTTCAGTCTCAGGTCTTTGGTCTCAGTCTCAGGTCTTCGGTCTCAGTCTCAGGTCTTCGGTCTCAGTCTCAGGTCTTCTGTGTCAGTCTCTTACCACTGTGTCCTGGTCGTAGATCTCGATGACGATAATCGGAGGGTCGTCTCTGAGTTCTGTGGCTTCTCCAAACAACTCCACGTTTTCAAACACCAGCAGCTGGTCCCAGGTCGGACACAGGGTCTCCGGGAGCACCTGGAGAGCAGGGACCAGGTGAGAGGACCATCAGAGGAGGCCCAGGAGAGGAGGCCCAGGAGAGAGGACCATCAGAGGAGTCCCAGGAGAGGAGGCCCAGGGGAGAGGACCATCAGAGGTACTAGAGTTCTGAGAGAGACTTGAGAAAGAGATCAGAGAGAGACACCAGAGAGACCAGAGAGAGACCAGAAAGAGCAATCAGACAGAGACCAGAGAGAGACCAGAACGAGACTAGTGAGAGATCAGAAAGAGACCTGAGAGAGACCAGAGAGACCAGACAGAGACCAGAAAGGGCTCTCTGTCCTCACCTCAGTGACTTGACTCTGTGTGGAGAAGAAGACTCTGGCGAAAGGATCGGAGAGTCCGGTGGAGTCTGCGGCGAAGAGACTGCGAGCCTGGTACATGTGCACACGCAGCTGGAACATCTGCTTCACTGGAGAAACATGCGACATCACCACAGTGTTAGCTTTAATGCTGAAGAGGCCGATTTCCCTATTGGACTTCATTGAGCTAGCGGGTTAGCATTGTCCATCTCTTTACAGTCTGTGTTAGCATTAGCATCTGTATACAGTCTGTGTTAGCATTATCCATCTGTATACAGTCTGTGTTAGCATTAGCATCTGTATACAGTCTGTGTTAGCATTAGCATCTGTATACAGTCTGTGTTAGCATTAGCATCTGTATACAGTCTGTGTTAGCATTAGCATCTGTATACAGTCTGTGTTAGCATGTGGGTGAGAACAGGGTCGGCACTAGATCATATACGGAATCGGGACGGAAGCGGAAGTAACATTCGTTACTCCCTTCAAATTGTATTACTTTTGAATTAGTTTTAGACTGTAAATCATGGATCCATAATAATAAATGTAAAAACACATAGAATATAAAAAATGATTAACTATAAATATCACATAACGGTAGTGTTATTCAGTTATACAGAACTATTAATGAGATAAAGCTTTTTGGGCTGTGTAAACATAGAGATGGACGTGTAGTCCAGTGGTCATGTCACAGAGCTGTCATTCGGGTAAACGGGGTTCGATTCCCAAGATGTAACCTTTTAAAAGTTGCTTTCACATTTCGAGTGTTCTATATAATATTATATGTAGACGTATCTGAGTAAGTTGTGCGAAAATAGGGACGGAGAAAATATGATCAATATGGAGGCACAGGAAACATGTTTTTGTTTTGGATCAAAATCCCAAGTATTTGAGGCATTTGATGGTTTCAAGAGTGAAACTACAAGTTCCCGGCGGTGTTTTCTTGTAGAAAAACAATTTGGTAAGATAAAACTTGCTTAAAATATAATATTATCAATGAGACAGGCAGTACAAGAGGTGGCTGTTCTTTTTAATTAATAACTGTGGGCCTAGGCAAAAATAAGTGTTTTCTATACAGAGGCTGAGTGAGCTGTGTGTAGTTATTTCAGTCAACTTTGAACAATATATTATTGATCCTTGTAGGTCAGTCTCTGGAGGAACTCCAACTAGGAAAAACCAACCGGCAGATCAGGGGGTCTGTAAAAGCAGAGAAGGGAATTTGACATTGAATTTGATGGTGTCCCCTTTTTCTTCATTGGTAGAAAGATGTGGACCTGTCATCAAGCTTGATGTGAGATTAAAGGAATAGTTCACCGTTTGTACATACTGACATATGTTCTTACCTTAGACTAGTTAATATGTACCTGTCTGGTCTTAGTCCGTGCGCTCTGTCATGCAAACGGAGCAAAAACGGGAGCACAAACGCAGCCTCCTCTGTATACTGTGTAGCACCAAAAGGTAGCTCCCGCTAGAAGCTACCAAACTCTTCCAAGTGTTCCCTATTAAATGTATATAGTTACGTGACGTGTTACACTGCAAAGTACAGTAACACAGAAATGTAACAGTCGATTTTCTCAGCGGATAAAACGGGTACTATATTGTGAGGCGTAGTAATCTGAGGTGCGCTACGTCCGCGCACTAACTTCTCTCCGTACTACAAGTCACGCTGCTTCTATTGACGGAAGTGAGCGAGAGAGCAGCTTTCTTTATTTACTTACTTTCTTTTTATTTAATTCTACATATTCTTTCAGCGTTGAGTCCGTGCATTTCGGGAAGAAAGTCTGCACATTGCCATCCACACAAACAACAGTATGGAAAGGCAGAATGAATGGTTGAAGGCGTCATATCTGAACTGCAGTATAAGCTTGTTACAGTGGATCGGTTTATCCCAGACACCTTTAGAAAGTAAGTGCTCAACATTTACACACTATAGTCCAGATATGAAGAGATGAACATTGGCTGCTCTGATGGCTACAGACGTTACAGCGATAGTGTTCCCAAATATCTCCACAATCCACCCAAGGACATGGTCGACCACTTCATCAAGAGAATGAGCGCTAACATTCCCAGAGAAAACATTCTCACGTTGGATGTGACGTCTACTCGATCTCAAGAGACAAATGAGGAGGAGACAAAAGGTGATACCAGCTATGGCTCGGTGATACCAGCTATGGCTCGGTGATCCCAGCTATGGCTCGGTGATACCAGCTATGGCTCGGTGATACCAGCTATGGCTCGGTGATACCAGCTATGGCTCGGTGATACCAGCTATGGCTCGGTGATACCAGCTATGGCTCGGTGATACCAGCTATGGCTCGGTGATCCCAGCTATGGCTCGGTGATACCAGCTATGGCTCGGTGATACCAGCTATGGCTCGGTGATACCAGCTATGGCTCGGTGATACCAGCTATGGCTCGGTGATACCAGCTATGGCTCGGTGATACCAGCTTTGGCTCTGTGATACCAGCTATGGCTCGGTGATACCAGCTATGGCTCGGTGATACCAGCTATGGCTCGGTGATACCAGCTATGGCTCGGTGATACCAGCTATGGCTCTGTGATACCAGCTATGGCTCGGTGATACCAGCTATGGCTCGGTGATACCAGCTATGGCTCGGTGATACCAGCTATGGCTCGGTGATACCAGCTATGGCTCGGTGATACCAGCTATGGCTCGGTGATACCAGCTATGGCTCAGTGATCCCAGCTATGGCTCTGTGATCCCAGGCTCCCTGTTGTCCCTGTCCTGATTGGCACAGGTACACATGGCCTTGTAAACACATGTGTGCTGTTCTGTCTTGGGACAAATTGGGTGAGTGTTATTGTGATAACCCAATTTTTACCCTGGATCAAGATGTTAAAAGTGGGTGTAACTCTCCTGCAAATACAAAAGTGGCTCCAGCTGACAGCACTGGTACAACCATCCCTGAAGATGATGACACCAGCAGACTCTAGGCCAGGACCAGGAGCCACTAAGCCCAACCCTGAGACCAGACAAACTACCAGGTGGAAAGAGAAAGTATCCATCTGAAGGGGATGACTGACTCAGTGTACCTAATCCAGGATGAGCAAATCCTCCACAATTATCAAAAGGAATTTCAAGAAATGTTGGGCCATGTGAGGAGACGTGTGCCAAGAAAGGGAAAGACTCTTCCCTCTAAACAGCTTGGAAAGATACCGATGAGGTTATTTGGGAAAAGAAAAGACAAATATACGAATCGTGTGGAAAAAGGCAGAGGAAGTGAAGACAACATTCAAAGTGCCACATTAACTCAAATACATGTACACATAATATAGTATAGTGGAAAAAAACAAGTTTACATTATGTACCAAAAATGGGAATTGAACCCAACTTTCCGCGGTTAACACCTTTGACATGACCACTGCACTACAGGCCCACCTCCGCATTACTCAGGCCCAAACTGTTTAAATAGTTCTGTATAACTGAATAACACTACTGTTATGTTTATATTCTATGTGTTTTTACATTTATTATTATGGATCCATGATTTACAGTCTAAAACTAATTCAAAAGGACCGTGCTCAGTGTTGTTGTGGTCTTACTCATGTAGGTGAGGCTGATGGGGGGAGGACAGAGTGAGGTGTTGCTCGGTGTTGTTATGGTCTTACTCATGTAGGTGAGGCTCATGGGGGGAGGACAGAGTGAGGTGTTGCTCGGTGTTGTTGTGGTCTTACTCATGTAGGTGAGGCTGATGGGGGGGGGACAGAGTGAGGTGTTGCTCGGTGTTGTTATGGTCTTACTCATGTAGGTGAGGCTGATGGGGGGAGGACAGAGTGAGGTGTTGCTCGGTGTTGTTGTGGTCTTACTCATGTAGGTGAGGCTGATGGGGGGAGGACAGAGTGAGGTGTTGCTCGGTGTTGTTGTGGTCTTACTCATGTAGGTGAGGCTGATGGGGGGGAGGACAGAGTGAGGTGTCATGTAGGTGAGGCTGATGGGGGGGGGGAGGACAGAGTGAGGTGTTGCTCGGTGTTTGTTGTGGTCTTACTCATGTAGGTGAGGCTGATGGGGGGAGGACAGAGTGAGGTGTTGCTCGGTGTTGTTGTGGTCTTACTCATGTAGGTGAGGCTGATGGGGGGGAGGACAGAGTGAGGTGTTGCTCGGTGTTGTTATGGTCTTACTCATGTAGGTGAGGCTGATGGGGGGAGGACAGAGTGAGGTGTTGCTCGGTGTTGTTATGGTCTTACTCATGTAGGTGAGGCTGATGGGGGGAGGACAGAGTGAGGTGTTGCTCGGTGTTGTTGTGGTCTTACTCATGTAGGTGAGGCTGATGGGGGGAGGACCGAGTGAGGTGTTGCTCGGTGTTGTTGTGGTCTTACTCATGTAGGTGAGGCTGATGGGGGGGGGAGGACAGAGTGAGGTGTTGCTCGGTGTTGTTGTGGTCTTACTCATGTAGGTGAGGCTGATGGGGGGAGGACAGAGTGAGGTGTTGCTCGGTGTTGTTGTGGTCTTACTCATGTAGGTGAGGCTGATGGGGGGAGGACAGAGTGAGGTGTTGCTCGGTGTTGTTGTGGTCTTACTCATGTAGGTGAGGCTGATGGGGGGAGGACAGAAAGAGGTGTTGCTCGGTGTTGTTTTGGTCTTACTCATGTAGGTGAGGCTGATGGGGGGAGGACAGAGTGAGGTGTTGCTCGGTGTTGTTGTGGTCTTACTCATGTAGGTGAGGCTGATGGGGGGGGAGGACAGAGTGAGGTGTTGCTCGGTGTTGTTGTGGTCTTACTCATGTAGGTGAGGCTGATGGGGGGAGGACAGAGTGAGGTGTTGCTCGGTGTTGTTGTGGTCTTACTCATGTAGGTGAGGCTGATGGGGGGAGGACAGAGTGAGGTGTTGCTCGGTGTTGTTGTGGTCTTACTCATGTAGGTGAGGCTGATGGGGGGGAGGACAGAGTGAGGTGTTGCTCGGTGTTGTTATGGTCTTACTCATGTAGGTGAGGCTGATGGGGGGAGGACAGAGTGAGGTGTTGCTCGGTGTTGTTATGGTCTTACTCATGTAGGTGAGGCTGATGGGGGGAGGACAGAGTGAGGTGTTGCTCGGTGTTGTTGTGGTCTTACTCATGTAGGTGAGGCTGATGGGGGGAGGACAGAGTGAGGTGTTGCTCGGTGTTGTTGTGGTCTTACTCATGTAGGTGAGGCTGATGGGGGGGAGGACAGAGTGAGGTGTTGCTCGGTGTTGTTGTGGTCTTACTCATGTAGGTGAGGCTGATGGGGGGAGGACAGAGTGAGGTGTTGCTCGGTGTTGTTGTGGTCTTACTCATGTAGGTGAGGCTGATGGGGGGAGGACAGAGTGAGGTGTTGCTCGGTGTTGTTGTGGTCTTACTCATGTAGGTGAGGCTGATGGGGGGAGGACAGAAAGAGGTGTTGCTCGGTGTTGTTTTGGTCTTACTCATGTAGGTGAGGCTGATGGGGGGAGGACAGAGTGAGGTGTTGCTCGGTGTTGTTGTGGTCTTACTCAGAGGTGAGGCTGATGGGGGGAGGACAGAGTGAGGTGTTGCTCGGTGTTGTTGTGGTCTTACTCATGTAGGTGAGGCTGATGGGGGGGGAGGACAGAGTGAGGTGTTGCTCGGTGTTGTTGTGGTCTTACTCATGTAGGTGAGGCTGATGGGGGGGGAGGACAGAGTGAGGTGTTGCTCGGTGTTGTTGTGGTCTTACTCATGTAGGTGAGGCTGATGGGGGGAGGACAGAGTGAGGTGTTGCTCGGTGTTGTTGTGGTCTTACTCATGTAGGTGAGGCTGATGGGGGGGAGGACAGAGTGAGGTGTTGCTCGGTGTTGTTGTGGTCTTACTCATGTAGGTGAGGCTGATGGGGGGAGGACAGAGTGAGGTGTTGCTCGGTGTTGTTGTGGTCTTACTCATGTAGGTGAGGCTGATGGGGGGGAGGACAGAGTGAGGTGTTGCTCGGTGTTGTTGTGGTCTTACTCATGTAGGTGAGGCTGATGGGGGGGGAGGACAGAGTGAGGTGTTGCTCGGTGTTGTTGTGGTCTTACTCATGTAGGTGAGGCTGATGGGGGGGGAGGACACAGGCCCAGGGCTCAGCTTGTTCTCCTCGAAGCCGTTGGGGAGACCGCTCAGATAGTCCCTGCGCTGACGGCTCAGTCCCAGCCACAGGTACATCTCGATCTTACTCTGCACCGTCCACCCGGCAGGACCAAAACCCTTCTTACCCGGGATCTGAGGGAGACCAGAGGGAGACCAGGGGGGGAGGCCAGCGGGAGACCAGAGGGAGACCAGAGGGAGACCGGAGGGAGAGCAGATGGAGACCAGAGGAGACCAAGGGGAGACCAGAGGGAGACCAGAGGGAGACCAGCGGGAGATCAGAAAGAGACCAGAGGGAGACCAGGGGGAGACCACAGGGAGACCAGAGGGGGAGGCCAGAGGGAGACCAGAGGGAGACCAGAGAGAGGCCAGAGGGTAGACCAGAGGGAGACCAGTGGGAGACCAGAGTCCAGAGGGTGAGAGAGACCAGAGGGAGACCAGAGGGAGAGACCAGGGGGAGACCAGTGGGAGACCAGAGTCCAGAGGGTGAGAGAGACCAGGGGGAGACCAGAGGAAGAGACCAGAGGGAGACCAGAGGGAGAGACCGGGGGAGACCAGTGGGAGACCAGAGGGTGAGAGAGACCAGGGATCAGAGACATCAGAGAGGATGAGAAATTCCGGAGCTTAGTTAAACATGAAAGTCTGTCCAAACCTCTTAATCAGGTCTGGACCCGGTCTGAACCTGGTCTGGACCGGTCTGGACCCGGAATGGTCCCGGTCCGTACTCACCCTTAGGAACAGGGTCTTGACCTTGCCGCAGTCCTTGCCGCGCTCCTCCTCGGTGCCTGAGTACAGCAGGTCTTTGGACGGGACTCTGGAGTAAGCGATTCTCTTCCCATTACTGAGCATCCAGATGAAGACGTCTGGGATACTGTGCTGAGGCTGAGGACCAGAGCGAGACCAGAGAGGGACCATCAACACCAGAGAGGGACCATCAACACACACCAGAGGGACCAGAGAGAGAGACCATC
The DNA here is from genome assembly GCA_964034765.1 of Knipowitschia caucasica. Classification (NCBI taxonomy): domain Eukaryota; kingdom Metazoa; phylum Chordata; class Actinopteri; order Gobiiformes; family Gobiidae; genus Knipowitschia; species Knipowitschia caucasica. The sequence goes on along the minus strand of OZ035834.1, from coordinate 33,087,506 downwards.
AACACCAGAGAGGGACCATCAACACACACCAGAGAGACCAGAGAGGGACCATCAACACCAGAGGGACCAGAGAGAGAGAGACCATCAACAGCAGAGAGACCGAAGAGAGACCAGAGAGGGGCCATCAACACCAGAGAGGGACCATCAACACCAGAGGGACCAGAGAGGGACCATCAACACACACCAGAGGGACCAGAGAGAGAGAGACCGAAGAGAGACCAGAGAGGGGCCATCAACACCAGAGAGACCAGAGAGGGGCCATCAACACAAGAGGGACCAGAGAGGGACCATCAACACCAGAGGGACCAGAGAGGGACCATCAACACACACCAGAGGGACCAGAGAGAGAGAGAGAGACCATCAACAGCAGAGAGACCGAAGAGAGACCAGAGAGGGGCCATCAACACCAGAGAGACCAGAGAGGGACCATCAACACACACCAGAGGGACCAGAGAGAGAGAGACCATCAACAGCAGAGAGACCGAAGAGAGACCAGAGAGGGGCCATCAACACCAGAGAGACCAGAGAGGGACCATAGGCCGTAGCTTGGCCTGGTTCAGCCTGTGGGCCATAGCTTGGCGTGGTTCAACCTCTGTGTTTGGCCTGGTTCAGCCTGTGTGTTTGGCCTGGTTCAGCCTGTGTGTTTGGCCTGGTTCAGCCCGCGGGCCGTAGCTTGGCCTGGTTCACCCTGAACACTTGGCCTGGTTCAGCCCGCGGGCCGTAGCTTGGCCTGGTTCAGCCTGTGTGTTTGGCCTGGTTCGGCCCGCGGCTTGGCCTGGTTCAGCCCGTGGGCCTTGGCTCGGCCTGGTTCAGCCCGTGGGCCGTGGCTTGGCCGCCTCATGGAGCCTTGAGATGGACGTGTATGAAGCCTCTCCCAGCCCGCGGGCCGTAGCTTGGCCTGGTTCAGCCTGTGTGTTTGGCCTGGTTCAGCCAGTGTGTTTGGCCTGGTTCAGCCCGCCGGCCGTAGCTTGGCCTGGTTCAGCCTGTGGGCCATAGCTTGGCGTGGTTCAACCTCTGTGTTTGGCCTGGTTCAGCCTGTGTGTTTGGCCTGGTTCAGCCTGTGTGTTTGGCCTGGTTCAGCCCGCGGGCCGTAGCTTGGCCTGGTTCACCCTGAACACTTGGCCTGGTTCAGCCCGCGGGCCGTAGCTTGGCCTGGTTCAGCCTGTGTGTTTGGCCTGGTTCGGCCCGCGGCTTGGCCTGGTTCAGCCCGTGGGCCTTGGCTCGGCCTGGTTCAGCCCGTGGGCCGTGGCTTGGCCGCCTCATGGAGCCTTGTGGACGTGTATGAAGCCTCTCCCAGGCCCTCCCCCTCCACACTCCAGTCCCAGCTCTTCTGCCTCAGCAGCGGCCGTGTCTCTGCCCTCTCCCCGCGCAGTGGATGTTCTCACGCGGCCAGGACCTATGCGCCACACGGGAGACAGATCCACATCACGAGGTAAGAACCACATTTGTCCCTTTTTATTTCATTTAAAATCCGGAGTGAGTTCTGCGCCTTCCCCGATCCCCGCGCAGAACACATCTGTTTAAACCTCACCTAACTTTATTAACGGAACTAACGGGGCTCAAGGCGGGTTCTCCTCAGCACCGGGACCGGGACCACAGGACCCAGGACCCGGACTCAGAACCCGGAGCCAGGACCAGGAACCAGGCAGACTCGTGTTTCCTGCGTGACTTCACACGGGAACAGAGAAAATGGCTTCTTCCCGTTTCTCACTCAGAGCCGTTTCCTCCACATTTAAACCTAAATGGCCTGTGTGTAGAATAGCCGTGTCCATTAGCAGTGGTTCGCGTAGAGCCACGCTGAGCCGTGCCGAGCCGCGAGAGGACACACTTTAATGCCTTCGTGTTGTGGAGAGACGCCTAAACGCGCGCACAGTTGTGGCTCAAAATGGTGTCGCTGAGTGCGGAGACAAAAGCAGGGGCCCCGGAGCCGGAGAGCCCCGAGTGTGAGCCCCGTTTGTGGCAGCCCAGAGACAGGTACAGACTGAGGGCAACCCGGGGATCACATGGGCCACAACCCGGACTGTCCCGGGATATCACACTTTAGGGTTTTAAAATGTGCTCAAAGTCTGAGCGTGGGGGAAGGGCCCAGTGACGTCACAGCCTGCGTGCACAGCTGCGGCTCCTCTGCAGAGGGCCATAAGTGATGGTAATAATATGATTATAATACTAATAATAACAACTGTTTAGTACATTTTAGCAGAGATCCTGGTCCACTCCTGATGCAGAGGTCCCAGTGTTGTCTAGGTCCAGGGTCCGGATCCTGACAGACGGTCGGTGCAGTGTCTGTAGTGTTGCGGCCGCTATATCACTATTCACTGTTGTGGTGAGCAGGGAGCAGCGTCTGCAATCAGAGCTCTGTGTGCCCACCCTCACCTCTGGTCCTGAGCTTTGAGGAAGGACCCACAAGAATGGAGGACACAGCCGGCCCACATGAGTTTCCTTCAGATTGACTGTGCAGAGCTTGAAGTAGAGTTGCTGCTCCCTGAGAGTGGGAGGAGCTCAGAGTAGAGCTGCTCCTCCTCCACATAGCCTGACGTTTCCACTCTTTACCAGATTTGCCAATGGAACAAGCACGGCTCCTGTGGTTAAGGTATACACATTGTTTACATTGAAAATGTTGCCACGGCGATGAAGATGGTGTTTGGCAGATCCTCAGGAGGACACGCACTAATCAACATTATTCTTTGTCTTGTTGCTGTTTCCTGTGGATGATAACAGCTCTTGTGTGTGACGATGCGTCCTGCAGATGCTCGGGCATGTTCCAGTGTGTGTCTTGTTGTGGCTTCATGTTGGAGCACACGTTGTGTTTGACCTGAGGACCTGATGGTACCTTCTGCTGTGGTCGCCATGGCTCCTCAACACTCTGACACCATAATGTGACCAGAACATTCTAATCAAACCTTTTCCCTGAGAACATCAGCTGCTTTGTCATTGCTGGGACCATCTCCCATAATGCTTCACTTCATAACAGTCTTTATCTTTCCTCTTGTGCGCTGAAGGAGGCTGCTCAAACTATGTCCTTACAATTATGTCCCTATAAAACTGTCCTTACAACTGTCCCTACAACACCGTCCCCACAACTCTGTCCCAACAACACTGTCCCCACAACTCTGTCCCTACAACTGTCCTTACAACTTTCCTTACAACACCGTCCCCACAACTCTGTCCCTACAACTCTGTCCCAACAACACTGTCCCTACAACTGTCCCTACAACTATGTCCCTACAAAACTGTCCTTACAACTGTCCCTACAACACTGTCCCCACAACTCTGTCCCTACAACTCTGTCCCCACAACTCTGTCCCTACAACACTGTCCCCACAACTCTGTCCCTACAACTCTGTCCCCACAACACTGTCCCCACAACTCTGTCCCTACAACTCTGTCCCTACAACTCTGTCCCCACAACTCTGTCCCCACAACTCTGTCCCCACAACTCTGTCCCGACAACACTGTCCCTACGTCTCTGTCTGCATTTGACTTTTTACTGTCAGCCGTACCCATCTGTCCCTTTCAGTCATGTCTTCTGCAGAGTTCTCAAGCTGCTTTCAGTTCAGTTAAGTTTTAGTCCCAATAATCCTGGTTTAACAGCTGTGTGTGTGTGGTCTCTGGTCGGTGGTCGTGGTCGTTGAAGCAATTTCTTGTCAAATTAATGTGTTTTTTCTGTTCAAATGTGAGGTGAGAATCTCCTCTTCTGATCTTGATCAAAAGTCTTCATCCCCCAGTTCTCAATAAATCTTAAACCTCTATAGCAGCTTTGAGGTATTTGTGGTAGTTGAGGTCCTTATCCTCTCTGGGGTCTTGTCTCTCTGGTCTCCCTCTCTGTGTCTCTCTGGTCTTTCTTTTTGGCAATAGCCTCCAGTTCCTGTAAATTCCTGGGCGACCTTGTATTAACTGCACATTTCAAATCTCCCCAGATGTGATCATAGAAAACATGTTTATTTGAAAAGAAATGGCTTCACACAATGAGTGGACAAAGTGTGTGTTTACCTCGTGTGTGTGTCACTCTTGTGTGTGTGTGTGTGTGTGTGTGTGTTCCCGGGGTATGGGCCGCCTGGGGAGACACTGAGTCTGCTTGAGGACGCCTGTTGCCTCCTGTTACATGAGGAAACGGTTGACAGCCCAAAAGCTGAATTCTGCTGTCCTTCATGTGAGTGTCCCCTGCTTTAACAGAGCGTTTGTTGCCAGGTTGAGCTGCAGCCCTCGTGTTGTCTCCGCACTCTCACTCTGTGTTTTCTCCATTTTCTGAAGCAGTTTTAAAAATAGCGTCAGACAGAGCGCTCATTGAGCAGAAGCCCCTCCCACAGGTCTGGCCACGCGCTCTTTATCTAATGGAAAAGGAAAAGCCACGGGCCGCAGTCTAAAGCAGTGGTCTCAAACCCGGTCGAGCTGAGGCTGGATGGCATTAAAGGCAATGTTCGTCTTGGGTTTGTGTGTGTGTATGAACAGATATGTGCACGGGCAGAACATGCAGATGTATGATTGTCATACATTATAATGATGATTGAACATACTTTAATAATAACAATGGAGAAAGTTAACATTTGTGTTTTTAGAACCGGTGGAATGTTTTATAACTCCTTATTTGTGGCTTTTTCTAATGAAGGTGTTAATAATTGCTTTTATTGATTATGAGTTTTTAAATATAATTATATATTCTATATTTTTCTCTGAACAAATTGAGTCCAGCTGCTGTGATTGAAACAGAACTGGACCAAAGGCCTCGAGGCTCAGTGTTGTAGACTGTGTTTAATGTTTACTTTGAACTGACTTATTCAAGACCAGAGAGACTCTCTCTGGTCACTCTCTGCTCTCTCTCTTTCTGGTCTCTCTCTGGTCTCTCTCTCTCTGGTCTCTGGTCTCTCTCTGGTCTCTCTCTGGTCTCTCGCTCTCTCTCTCTGTGGTCACTCTCTGCTCTCTCTCTGCTCTTTCTGGTCTCTCTCTCTCTGATCTGATGAATGGTTATTTCCTTGATAATGTAGCTTTGAAATGATGTCTAATATATTTGCCCAGACTCTCAGTGGAGGCTGCACTGACATTACACTTTGATGTCCACTAGAGGGCCACGAGTGGCGAGTGGCAAGGCCACATGTTTGAGACCACTGCTCTAGGGGTAGGTGTGTTAGGCTGCATCCAATTCATAAATAATTCCTCCTTCCTAACCTTTTTTTCCTTCTCGTCATATCGACCGTTTATCAAAAACCTCATGCAAAGGCTTAATGTCACTTAACTGAACCTGGAGCCGCTCGTGTCAAACAAAAGGACAAGGAAGGACACGGAAGGGAGTATTTTTCCTTCAATATTGGTCTCTTTCTTGGTCTCATTCTTTGTCTAGTTTCTCTGCCTGGTCTGTCTTGCGTTTCTCTGTTCTCTCTCTCTGGTCTCTGTCTTGGTTCTTTCTCTCTGTCTCTCTCTGTCTCTGTCCCTCTCTCTCTCTCGTCATAAAAGGTCACTTTTAAAGCACCCACAAGGATGAGAAGGATGAGGAAGGGTGTGTGTTTTTTTCCTTCTGAATTTGGCGATGGCCCGAGCGCGACGCGGAAGTGGACGGTGTTTTTTTCCCGCAGCAAAAAGAGTGAAAATGTGGTTGTTCTGGTTTGTGCGCCGCTGAAACCTGAGCCCAGGAGTAGAAGCTAACGGCACATTGTTCTAACCGCTGTCTTCTTGTGTCTTTTGTCTCAGCTTTCACTCACTGCGTTCACTCGGACCGTCACTGTCCCCCTTTTTGTATTAGGCTTTATTTTTTTTACCTGCAATATTATAGTCTTCCACATTTCACCTCAGTTTGGCCACATTTCTGGAAGTATTTTGTCAATATAACCAACAAATCTGTTTCCTAAACTTGAATGAACTGCCTTGAAATCACAGAATGAAAATATAATAATGGTAATGCTCTCTGGTCTCCCTCTGGTCTCTCTCTGGTCTCCCTCTGGTCTCTCTCTGGTCTCTCTCTGGTCTCCCTCTGGTCTCTCTCTGGTCTCTCTCTGGTCTCTCTCTGGTCTCCCTCTGGTCTCTCTCTGGTCTCTCTCTGGTCTCTCTCTGGTCTCCCTCTGGTCTCCCTCTGTTCTCTCTCTGGTCTCTCTCTGGTCTCCCTCTGGTCTCCCTCTGTTCTCTCTCTGGTCTCTCTCTCTGTCTCTCTGTCTCTGGTCTCTCTCCGTTTCTGGTCTCTCTCTCTGTATCTCTCTCTGTATCTCTCTCTGGTCTCTGTCTCTGGTCTCTCTCTCTGTATCTCTCTCTGTCTCTCTGGTCTCTCTCTGGTCTGTCTCTCTCTCTGGTCTCTCTCTGGTCTCTCTCTGTCTCTCTGGTCTCTCTCTCTGGTCTCTCTCTCTGTATTTCTCTCTGTCTCTCTGGTCTCTCTCTGGTCTCTCTCTGTCTCTCTGGTCTCTCTCTCTGGTCTCTCTCTCTGTGTTGGTAAAGACACATCTGTGGTGAAAACAATGTACTCAGATGTTAAAAACTTGTGTTTGACTTGTGTGTTTTCTCTGGTCTGGCCGCTTGTGTTTGTTTGAATGACTTCAGACAGTTCCATGTGAACGCAGTGAGTCTCCGTCCGCCTCAAACTCTGTGTTTAACCCAGGGGCAGTTCTCGGACGCGCAGTGTGTGATGCGCGGTGTGTTGTGTTGGGCCGGTGTGTTACAGTGGTGTTACAGTTGTGTTACAGTCTGGTTGTTCCGTCCAGCAGGAGTCTGGCCTAAAATGGGCAGAAATGGCGCAGATCTAAAGCCGCGTGTCGCTCGCTCTAACGCAGTCTCCGCGCTGGGACCCGGCTGCTATGCTAAAGTCTGTGCGTCTCAAAAAGGTATCGCTAACAGAAGAATCACTGTTTAACTCATGTTAGAGGTTTACACACATGCAGACGCACACATGCAGACGCACACACACGCAGACGCACACACATGCAGACGCACACATGCAGACGCACACACATGCAGACGCACACATGCAGACGCACACACATGCAGACGCACACACATGCAGACGCACAATGCACATGCAGAGGCACACATGCAGACGCACACATGCAGACGCACACACATGCAGACGCACACATGCAGACGCACACATGCAGAGGCACACATGCAGACGCACACATGCAGACGCACACACATGCAGAGGCACACACGCAGACGCACACACGCAGACGCAACATGCAGACGCGCACACACATGCAGACGCACACACATGCAGAGGCACACACATGCAGACGCACACATGCAGACGCACACATGCAGACGCACACATGCAGAGGCACACACATGCAGAGGCACACACATGCAGAGGCACACACATGCAGAGGCACTCACATGCAAAGGCGCACACATGCAAAGGCGCACACATGCAGAGGCGCACACATGCAGAGGCGCACACATGCAGACGCACACATGCAGAGGCACACACATGCAGACGCGCACATGCAGAGGCGCACACATGCAGAGGCGCACACATGCAGACCCACACTCATGCAGACCCACGCACACGCAGAGGCACACACGCAGACGCACACACACACACACACACACATGCAGACTCACACACCATCATTACTGGCAGCCCAAGTTGCATATTGTTGCTATAGTTTGTGTGGGTGACAGAGGTTGCGTGTTTCAGCGTTAGTTGTGTGTGTGTGTGTGTGCACACATGTGTGCGACAGTAGAGGTTGTATGTTGTGGCTTTAGATTGTCTCTGTGTGTGTCTGTTTATGTGACTCTTGAAGTCCTGTGTCGCTGCTTTTGTCTACGTGTGTGTGTCTGTGTGACCGCAAGAGCCTTCTAACCCCCTGTCTTTCCCGTTGCAGGCTCGCACCATGTTCCCCAAGGGCACGAAGCGTAAGTCCCCGGAGGACGAGGCCCCGGGCCCCGGGCCCCTGTCCTACAGTCTGCAGAGACAGTCGCTGTTGGACATGTCTCTGATTAAGCTGCAGCTGTGCCACATGCTGGTGGAGCCCGACCTGTGCCGCTCTGTGCTCATCGCCAACACAGTGCGCCAGATCCAGGAGGAGATGAGCGAGGACGGGACCTGGCAACGCATGGCCCTGGCCCTGGCTCAGGGCGCTCAGGGGCCACAGGGGCCCTCTGGACTGGCCCCGCCCCTCACTCCCTCACCTGAGCGCCTCGTGGCCTCGGAGCTGCTCTGCCGCTCGGACCTTAAGCCAGCCCCCCACAGGGGCGAGGGGGGGCTGGAGGAGCGGGCCCCCGGGGCCCCTGACTCTCCTGACTCTCCGTACCTCGGGCCCTTCAGCCGGTGGGAGGGCGACGAGGGCGAGGAGGGGGAAGAGGGGGACAGCGAAGAGGCGGACGAGGCAGACAGCGAGGACAGTCTGTCAGACCCCGAGGAGGAAGTCAGGGAGCACACGGTGTTCGGGACATTTGAAATAAAGCCGCCCTTAGCAGAGAGCAGGGGCCCCTCAGCAGAGAACAGGGGCCCCTCAGCAGAGAGCAGGGGCCCCTCTGTAGAGCCGGCGCGTCTGTGTGACATCAGAGCGCCCTCAGACGCGGCTCTAGAGGAGCTCTTCTCGGATGTGGACCCTTCGTACTATGACCTGGACACAGTTCTGCTGCAGGGGCCAAAGATGGGCCCCTACGATCTGTTGGAGAGCCTGTCCCATAGCCCCGCCCTGAGCCCCGCCCCCACAGCCAACTGTCGCTCAGACATCAATGAACTCGACCACATCATGGAGATCATCGTGGGGTCCTGAGGGCCTCATGAGGGGCCTCTCAGGAGGCCGTCAGGGGCCCCTCATAAGTCAGGACCAGTGTGACTTGTTACAGTTTGGAGACAATGTGGGAAAGTAACACTTTAGTTTCAGTTGGATTAGAGGAACCAGCGTCACAACTCAGTACAAATGTAAAACTAACCAAAACTAAAGGTCTTGTTTAGAGGGTGAGGGAGGGTCGTGAGAGAGGGTGAGGGAGGGTCGTGGAGAGGGTGAGGGAGGGTCGTGGAGAGGGTGAGGGAGGGTCGTGGAGAGGGTGAGGGAGGGTCATGGAGAGGGTGAGGCTGAGGGAGGGTCGTGAGAGAGGGTGAGGGAGGGTCGTGGAGAGGGTGGAGGGAGGGTCGTGGAGAGGGAGGGAGAGGGTGAGGGACGGTCGTGGAGAGGGAGGGAGAGGGTGAGGGACGGTCGTGGAGAGGCTGAGGGAGGGTCGTGAGAGAGGGTGAGGGAGGGTCATGGAGAGGGTGAGGGAGGGTCAGGGTGAGGGAGGGTCGTGGAGAGGGTGAGGGAGGGTCGTGAGAGAGGGTGAGGGAGGGTCATGGAGAGGGTGAGGGAGGGTCAGGGTGAGGGAGGGTCGTGGAGAGGGTGAGGGAGGGTCGTGGAGAGGGTGAGGGAGGGTCAGGGTGAGGGAGGGTCATAGAGAGGCTGAGGGAGGCCCTGGTTGGTCAGTTGTGGTCAGGTGATAATTTCCCACATTGTTCTGTAGCTAAAGGCGTAAATCTAATTCCACGTTGTGTTTACGTCTGCCTACGTTGCCTTGGTTACGTCTCGTCCATTGGGACGTTGCCTTGGTTACGTCTCGTCCAATGGGGTGGCTCCTCGGTCCATGAGTCACTACAGCAGAACAAAAGACAAAAATCCTATTTTCCTAAAGTCCATGAGTTTATGTAAATGTACAAAGTGTACATAGAAATATATTTTTTGCATTCTAGAGGGATCTGAGTATCATTTGATAATATTATGTTTTTAAAAGGTTTTAATGTAGCCTAACTCCAGACGGTGTCTTCCAGTTTCTACAGGCGCTGTTTGACAGAGGGGCCATCAACACCAGAGGGACCAGAGAGGGGCCATCAACACCAGAGAGACCAGAGAGGGACCCATCAACATCAGAGACACCAGAGAGGGACCATCAACACAAGAGAGACCAGAGAGGGACCATCAACACCAGAGGGACCATCAACACACACCAGAGGGACCAGAGAGAGAGACCATCAACACCAGAGAGGGACCATCAACACACACCAGAGGGACCAGAGAGAGAGACCATCAACACCAGAAAGGGACCATCAACACACACCAGAGGGACCAGAGAGAGAGAGACCATCAACACCAGAGAGACCGAAGAGAGACCAGAGAGGGGCCATCAACAGCAGAGAGACCAGAGAGGGACCATCAACATCAGAGACACCAGAGAGGGACCATCAACACCAGAGAGACCAGAGAGGGACCATCAACACCAGAGGGACCAGAGAGGGACCATCAACACCAGAGGGACCAGAGAGGGGCCATCAACACCAGAGAGACCAGAGAGGGACCATCAACACCAGAGAGACCAGAGAGGGACCATCAACACCAGAGGGACCAGAGAGAGAGAGACCATCAACAGCAGAGAGACCGAAGAGAGACCAGAGAGGGGCAATCAACACCAGAGAGGGACCATCAACACCAGAGGGACCATCAACACCAGAGAGACCAGAGAGGGACCATCAACACCAGAGAGGGACCATCAACACACACCAGAGGGACCAGAGAGAGAGAGACCATCAACACCAGAGAGACCAAAGAGAGACCAGAGAGGGACCATCAACACCAGAGGGACCAGAGAGGGACCATCAACAGACACTAGAGGGACCAGAGAGAACAGAGAGAGACCAGAGAGACCAGATGAACAGACATTTTGGCTCAGTTGAACTGACCTCGTCAGAGAGGAAGCGCAGCTTGTGGAGGAAGACGAAGGTGAGTTTGAGTTTTTCTCGGACCGTGCTCTTCTTCACCTGCGTCCTCATGGTCTTCGCCTGCTGACCGATCGACTCCTGCTCCACAAGGCTGGGTTAGGGCTGGTCTGGGTCTTAGTCCAGGTCATGGTGTGTAGTGTAGTGTAGTGGTGTGTGTCCCAGCGGAATATTCAGGGTGTGTGGAGAGGCCTCAAATCCATGTCAGGATTCAAAACACCCCCAGTCAGTCTGCAGGAGACCACACCCCCCAGTCAGTCTGCAGGAGACCACACCCCCCAGTCAGTCTGCAGGAGACCACAACCTGTCCTATATGTACAGTATATAACTCTGTCCTATATGTACAGTATATAACTCCTGTCCTATATGTACAGTATATAACTCCTGTCCTATATGTACAGTATATAACTCCTGTCCTATATGTACAGTATATAACTCCTGTCCTATATGTACAGTATATAACTCTGTCCTATATGTACAGTATATAACTCTGTCCTATATGTACAGTATATAACTCTGTCCTATATGTACAGTATATAACTCCTGTCCTATATGTACAGTATATAACTCCTGTCCTATATGTACAGTATATAACTCTGTCCTATATGTACAGTATATAACTCCTGTCCTATATGTACAGTATATAACTCCTGTCCTATATGTACAGTATATAACTCTGTCCTATATGTACAGTATATAAGTCTGCACTACAAAGTTTTTTTGACTGGTATTGAAGCATTTTCAGCATCTACAGCTAGTTCTGCTAGTTAAGAAACATAGCTACTACTTATTTTGTATTTTGTATATTGTGTGTACTCCCTGTGTGTTCCTACTACGGTCCTGTCTGTGCGCTGCAACATCGAAATTTCCCCGCTGTGGGACAAATAAAGAAACCCTTATCTTATCTAGGACCACAGGGCCCCCTACAGGCTGATGGATGTATACAATGTACAGGTGTTAGTCCAGGTCTTGGTCTATGTCCGGGTCTTACCACTTCTGCCATGCACAGCTTGACGCGCTCTCGGTCCAGTTTGGTCCGACCAGACTGGTTCTGGTCCTTGTTCGCCAGGGACAGAAACTGACTGGAGACAAAAACGTTTCTTTAGGTTTAGGAGTCTGTCTGGGGCTGGTCTGAGTCCAGGTCTGAGTCCAGGTCTGAGTCCAGGTCTGAGTCCAGGTCTAAGTCCAGGTGTGAGTCCAGGTCTTGGTCTTTGGTCCAGTAGGTTCCCCTCAAACAGCGACCACAGCACGCTCATGCGTTTGTTTTCCTGTGACCACTTTGCTGCTCTCTCATTGGACGCTGAGGACGATCAGTGAACCTCATCTCCTGCTGCTGCCACATGCACCGAGCAACACGTCTGCTGCAACAACACGTCTGCTGCAACAACACGTCTGCTGCAACAACACGTCTGCTGCAACAGCACGTCTGCTGCAACAGCACGTCTCCTGCAACAACATGTCTGCTGCAACAACACGTCTGTAACATGTCTGCTGCAACAGCACGTCTGCTGCAACACGCCTGCTGTAACAACACGTCTGCAGCAACAACACGTCTGCTGCAAAACACGTCTGCTGCAACAACACGCCTGCTGCAATAACACGTCTGCTGCAATAACACGTCTGCTGCAACAACACGTCTGCTGCAACCACACGTCTGCTGCAACAGCACGTCTGCTGCAACAGCACGTCTGCTGCAACAGCACGTCTGCTGTAACAACACGTCTGCTGCAACAGCACGTCTGCTGCAACAGCACGTCTGCTGCAACAGCACGTCTGCTGTAACAACACGTCTGCTGCAACAACACGTCTGCTGCAACAACACGTCTGCTGCAACAACACGTCTGCTGCAACAGCACGTCTGCTGCAACAGCACGTCTGCTGTAACAACACGTCTGCAGCAACAACACGTCTGCTGCAAAACACGTCTGCTGCACACGCCTGCTGCAATAACACGTCTGCTGCAACAACACGTCTGCTGCAACAACACGTCTGCTGCAACAACACGTCTGCTGCAACAGCACGTCTGCTGCAACAGCACGTCTGCTGCAACAACACGTCTGCTGCAACAACACGTCTGCTGCAACAACACGTCTGTAACAACATGTCTGCTGCAACAGCACGTCTGCTGCAACACGCCTGCTGTAACAACACGTCTGTAACAACACTTCTGCTGCAACAGCACGTCTGCTGCAACACGCCTGTTGTAACAACACGTCTGCAGCAACAACACGTCTGCTGCAACAACACGTCTGCTGCAACAACACGTCTGCTGCAACAACACACCTGCTGCAATAACACGTCTGCTGCAACAACACGTCTGCTGCAACAACACGCCTGATGCAATAACACGTCTGCTGAGACAACACGTCTGCTGCAACAACACGTCTGCTGCAACAACACGCCTGCTGCAATAACACGTCTGCTGCAACAACACGTCTGCTGCAACAACACGCCGGCTGCAACAACACGTCTGCTGCAACAGCACGTCTGCTGCAACACGCCTGCTGCAACAACACGTCTGCTGCAACAACACGTCTGCTGCAACAACACGCCTGCTGAAATAACACGTCTGCTGCAACAACATGTCTGCTGCAACAACACGCCTGCTGCAACAACACGCCTGCTGCAACAACACGCCTGCTGCAACACCACGCCTGCTGCAACAACACGTCTGCTGCGACAACACGTCTGCTGCGACAACACGTCTGCAAAGACACGTCTGCTGCAACAACACGTCTGCAACAACACGTTTGCTGCAACAACACGTTTGCTGCAACAACACGTCTGCTGCAACAACACGTCTGCTGCAACAACACGTCTGCAACAACACGTCTGCTGCAACAACACGTCTGCAAAAACACAACTGCTGCAACAACACGTCTGCAACAACACATCTGCTGCAACAACACGTCTGCAACAACACGTCTGCTGCAACAACACGTTTGCAACAACACATCTGCTGCAACAACAAGTCTGCTGCAACAACACGTCTGCTGCAACAACACGTCTGCTGCAACAACACGTCTGCTGCAAAAACACGTCTGCTGCAACAACACGTCTGCAACAACACGTCTGCAACAACACATCTGCTGCAACAACACGTTTGCAACAACACATCTGCTGCAACAACACGTCTGCTGCAACAACACGTCTGCTGCAACAACACGTCTGCTGCAACAACACGTCTGCAGCAACAACACGCCTGCTGCCACAACACGTCTGCTGCAACAACACGCCTGCTGCAACAACACGTCTGCAACAACACGTCTGCTGAAACAACACGTCTGCTGAAACAACACGTCTGCAGCAACAACACGCCTGCTCCCACAACACGTCTGCTGCAACAACACGCCTGCTGCAACAACACGCCTGCTCCAACAACACGCCTGCTGCAACAACACGTCTGCAGCAACAACACGTCTGCTGCAACAACACGTCTGCTGCAACAACACGTCTGCTGCAACAACACGTCTGCAGCAACAACACGCCTGCTGCAACAACACGCCTGCTGCAACAACACGTCTGCTGCGACAACACGTCTGCTGCAACAACACGTCTGCAACAACACGTCTGCTGCGACAACACGTCTGCTGCAACAACACGTCTGCAAAAACACATCTGCTGCAACAACACGTCTGCAACAACACATATGCTGCAACAACACGTCTGCTGCAACAACACGTTTGCAACAACACATCTGCTGCAACAACAAGTCTGCTGCAACAACACGTCTGCTGCAACAACACGTCTGCTGCAACAACACGTCTGCTGCAAAAACACGTCTGCTGCAACAACACGTCTGCAACAACACATCTGCTGCAACAACACGTTTGCAACAACACATCTGCTGCAACAACACATCTGCTGCAACAACACGTCTGCTGCAACAACACGTCTGCAGCAACAACACGCCTGCTGCAACAGCACGCCTGCTGCCACAACACGTCTGCTGCAACAACACGCCTGCTGCAACAACACGCCTGCTGCAACAACACGTCTGCAACAACACGTCTGCTGCAACAACACGTCTGCTGCAACAACACGTTTGCAACAACACATCTGCTGCAACAACACGTCTGCTGCAACAACACGTCTGCAGCAACAACACGCCTGCTCCAACAACACGCTTGCTGCCACGACACGTCTGCTGCAACAACACGCCTGCTGCAACAACACGCCTGCTCCAACAACACGCCTGCTGCAACAACACGTCTGCAGCAACAACACGTCTGCTGCAACAACACGTCTGCTGCAACAACACGTCTGCTGCAACAACACGTCTGCAGCAACAACACGCCTGCTGCAACAACACGCCTGCTGCAACAACACGTCTGCTGCGACAACACGTCTGCTGCGACAACACGTCTGCTGCGACAACACGTCTGCTGCGACAACACGTCTGCTGCGACAACACGTCTGCTGCAACAACACGTCTGCTGCAACAACACGTTTGCTGCGACAACACGTCTGCTGCAACAACACGTCTGCTGCAACAACACGTCTGCTGCAACAACACGTCTGCAACAACACGTCTGCTGCAACAACATGTCTGCTGCAACAACACGTCTGCTGCAACAACACGTCTGCAAAAACACATCTGCTGCAACAACACGTCTGCAACAACACGTCTGCTGCAACAACACGTCTGCTGCAACAACACGTTTGCAACAACACATCTGCTGCAACAACACGTCTGCAGCAACAACACGCCTGCTCCAACAACACGCTTGCTGCCACGACACGTCTGCTGCAACAACACGCCTGCTGCAACAACACGCCTGCTGCAACAACACGTCTGCAGCAACAACACGTCTGCTGCAACAACACGTCTGCTGCAACAACATTTCTTTAACAACACGTCTGCTGCAACTGCACGTCTGCTGCAACACGCCTGCTGTAACAACACGTCTGCAGCAACAACACGTCTGCTGCAAAACACGTCTGCTGCAACAACCAACTGCTGCAACAACACGTCTGCTGCAACAACACGCCTGCTGCAATAACACGTCTGCTGAGACAACACGTCTGCTGCAACAACACGTCTGCTGCAACAGCACGTCTGCTGCAACAACACGTCTATTGCGACAACACGTCTGCAACAACACATCTGCAGCAACAACACGTCTGCAACAACACATCTGCTGCAACAACACGTCTGCTGCAACACGCCTGCTGCAACAGCACGTCTGCTGCAACACGCCTGCTGCAATAACAGGTCTGCTGCAACAACACGTCTGCTGCAACAACACTTCTGCTGCAACAACACGCCTGCTGCAACAACACGTCTGCAGCAACAAAACGCCTGCTGCAACAACACGTCTGCTGCAACAACACATCTGCTGCAACAACACGCCTGCTGCAACAACACGTCTGTAACAACCCGTCTGTAACAACACGTCTGTAACAACACGTCTGTAACAACACGTCTGCAACAACACGTCTGCTGCAACAACACGTCTGCAACAACACGTCTGCTGCAACAACACGTCTGCTGCTAAAACACGTCTGCAACAACACGTCTGCAACAACACATCTGCTGCAACAACACGTCTGCAACAACACATCTGCTGCAACAACATGTCTGCTGCAACAACACATCTGCTGCAACAACACGCGCCTGCTGCAACAACACGCCTGCTGCAACAACACGTCTGCAACAACACGTCTATAACAACAACGTGGAGCCAATCATGGAGCAGCACAACAGAGGAAATCAGGTGTCAGGCTAGAAAAAGGTGCAAGTGTGTGGTTCATTAGGCTGCAAGAAATCATGGAGGAGCACACTGAAGCGCACGCTTACAAACCACTGGTAAGTGCTGACTACAAGTCATGACTTCAAATTGTTATATAGAATGATTACAAATTATTTGTTGTTTGTGCAGCTTAGTCAAGAGTCCCTAATTGATGAAGTCGACTCAGATTCTGACGATTTAACTGTCAAGAAGAAACCTGTAAAAAAGTATGGAAAAAGAAAAATCAAAAACACTTTTCTTCAAGACTCGGAAAGTGACGAACCAAAGGCAAATAAGATTGTTATCATGCAGCTGCAAAAGAAGAAAAATGGGGGGCGAGTATACAGCAAGAGACACTTCTGCCTCTACTGTTCAATGTCCTGCCACAAAATGTCCCGTCATTTGACTAGAAAACATGGAAATGAAAGTGACGTAGCCAGAGCATTGGCTCTACCTGTGAAATCTAAAGCACGTAAACTTCAGTTTGATTTGATCAGGAATAGTGGAAACCGTGAGCACAATTTTGAGGTTTTAAAGGCCGGCATTGGAACTTTAGTCCCAGCTAAACAGCCAAATTCCCCAGTTAAATCCAGTGAGTTTTTGCACTGTATAGACTGTGGGGCATTGCTTAAGCGAAAGTCGCTGTGGAGGCATGTGGCCAGGTGCCGGCTTTCACAGAAAGATGCCCAGGCTAAACCAGGTAGAAGTAGGGTCCAGTCCCTCTGCTCCCTAGCCCAGCCTGTACCGGAGGGCATCAGCAAAAAGCTGTGGTCTTTAATTTCGGCAATGCATCAGGATGAGGTCACGGGTGTTGTCAAAGCAGAAAAGGGGATTCTGAGACTCGGAGAGCACCTGTACTTAAAACACGGGCATGATAAGACAAAGCATGATTACATTAGGCAGAAAATGAGAGAAGTCGGTAGGTTAATTAACGAAGCAAAAACCGCAGGGAAACTGAAAACAATTAAGGATTTCTTTATTCCTTCCAACTTTAACCATGTGATTGATGCAGTCAGGTCTGTGGCTGGATATGATGAGGAAACAAATCAATACAAGACTCCATCCTTGGCCCTCAAACTCGGCCATAGCCTCAGAAAGCTAGCAGATATTCTTGAATGTGACTCAAAAATGGAGCATTGTGTTGATGAACTATTTATTAAAAACCTCCAACGAAGCCGGCTGCTTTTTGAGAAGAGGTGGGACGTCTGTGTTTCTTCTGCTGCCCTACAGACCCTCCGGCAAGCCAAGTGGAACACTCCGGACCTGCTCCCTCTGACTGAGGACGTTAGAGCCATGCATGCACATATTGAGGTATGTCGACCTGAATATGTGCAAACCCTAATAAGTGAGCCAACGTCTAAGCATTGGTCTAAACTGGCAGTTTTGACTCTTTGTGAGGTCATCATTTTCAATCGAAGAAGGGAAGGTGAGGTTTCAAAGATGCCACTGACAGCCTTTACCTTAAGAAGTAAGACTGGGATCCATTCTGACATTGCTCTGGGACTGTCCCAACTTGAGAAAAAGCTGTGTCAGCATTTTCAACGCATTGAAATTAAAGGGAAAAGAAGTCGGAAAGTGCCGGTTCTTTTGACTCCTGAAATGATTGCTTCGATGGAGGTGCTGGTGGAGAACAGAAGGGCCTGTTCCATCTCTGACCATAACCCATACTTCTTTTCCCGCCCGGGCGCAGACACCCACATCAGGGGATCAGACTCCCTACGCCAGGTAGCCAAAGAATGTGGTGCGGTGCATCCAGAGATGCTATCCTCAACCAAACTTAGAAAGCACATAGCTACTATGTCTACAGTTCTCAATATGAAAGAGAATGAGATGGACATACTTGCCAACTTCCTCGGCCATGACATTCGCATCCACAGGCAATATTACAGACTACCAGAGGGGACACTGGAGCTGGCCAAAATCAGCAAAGTGTTGATGGCCATGGAGCAGGGAAGAGTGACGGAATTCGAAGGAAAGAGCCTCGACCAGATACAAATTGAGCCTGAAGGTAATTCTTGATATTATTAAAATATGTATGATTTTTTTCCCCTAAAGGCCACTTGTATTTTTATTTTCTGTGCGACAGGGAGAGCAGTAGAGATCCTCTCACAAACGGACGGGCTAAAAGAAACTTCAAGCGGAGAACCTTCAACCATTCATCCAGATGCACCCCATGGTAGTGGCAGTGCCCCTTCTGGTAAGTGTACCAGGTGGGGGATTACAGCCAGGCTGCTTGGTCCTCACCCTGGGAGTGTATATTGCTAATATATTTTTATTTCTCTCCCTAGAACGTGTAAGAAAGCCATGGTCTGCATCTGAGGTGAAGGCTGTGGAGAAGACCATGACACCTTTCATACAGACTGGAAAGGTCCCTGGGAAGTCTCACTGCCTGGCCTGCATTAATGCCTCACCAGATGACCTTAGACATCGGACATGGAGTGGCATTAAATTCTATGTCAAAAATAGAATCACTGCAATTCGAAAACAAAATCTAAAATAAAATTCCTTTAAAATAGTTGTTTGGTTTCTATTGACTGTTTTGTATTACTTAAAGTCTTGGTAAAAAAAGATTATGTCTATGGGTCCCATTCTGAACGGCCCTGTCAAAGGGACCCACCAGGTAACAAAAACGTGTATGTGTGTGTGTGTGTGTGTGTGTGTGTGTGTGTGTGTGTGTGTGTGTGTGTGTGTGTGTCTGTGTGTGTGTGTGTGTGTGTGTGTGTGTGTGTGTGTGTGTCTGTGTGTGTGTGTCTGTGTGTGTGTCTGTGTGTGTGTGTGTGTCTGTGTGTGTGTGTGTGTGTGTGTGTGTGTGTGTGTGTGTGTGTGTGTGTGTGTGTGTGTGTGTGTGTGTGTGTGTCTGTGTGTGTGTGTGTGTGTGTGTGTGTGTGTGTGTGTGTGTGTCTGTGTGTGTGTGTGTGTGTGTGTGGTGTGTGTGTGTGTGTGTGTCTGTGTGTCTGTGTGTGTGTCTGTGGTGTCTGTGTGTGTGTCTGTCTGTCTGTGTGTGTGTCTGTGTGTGCCTGTGTGTGTCTGTGTGTCTGTGTGTGTGTGTGTGTCTGTGTGTGTGTCTGTGTGTGTGTTGTGTTGTCTGGTCTGTGTGTGTGTGTCTGTGTGTGTGTGTGTGTGTTTGTCTGTGTGTGTCTGTGTGTGTGTGTCGTGTGTGTGTGTGTGTGTGTGTCTGTGTGTTCTGTGTGTGTGTCTGTGTGTGTGTGTCTGTGTGGTGTGTCCTGTGTGTGTGTGTGTCTGTGTGTGTTCTGTGTGTGTGTGTGTCCTGTGTGTGTTGTCTGTGTGTGTGTGTCGTCGTGTGTGTGTGTGTGTCTGTGTGTGTGTGTCTGATGTGTGTGTGTGTGTGTGTGTTGCTGTCTGTGTGTGTGTCTGTCTGTGTGTGTGTGTGTGTCTGTGTGTGTGTCCTGTGTCTGTGTGTGTGGAGTGTGTTGTGGTGTGTGGTTGTGTGTCTGTGTGTGTGTGTGTGTGTGTGTGTTGTTGGTGTGTGTGTTGTCTGTGTGCTGTTGTGTGTGTGTCTGTGTGTTCTGTGTGTCCCTGTGTGTTGTTGTGTCTGTGTGTTCGTGTGTTGTCGTGTTCTTTGTGTGTGTGTGTGAGTTCTTGTGTGTCTTTTGTTCGTGTGTGTTTGGTGTTGTGTCTGTGTGTTGTGTGTGGTCTGTGTGTGGTGTGTGTGTGTCTGGTCTTGTGTTTTCTGAGGTATGTGGTGGTTCCTTTGTTTGTTGTTTCTGTGTGTGTTCTGTGTGGTGTTTGTTTGTATTTTTCTGTGTGTGGTGTCTGTGTTGTGTGTTGGTCTGTTGTGGTGTTGTCTGTTGTGTTTTGTTCTGTGGTTGGCGTTTGGTGTGTGTGTCTTTGTCGTTGTCTGATTCATGTGTGTTCCCTTTGTCTTGCTTTTGTCTGTGGTGTGTCTGTGTGTCTGTTGTTGTGTTGTCTGGTGTGTCTGTGGTGTTGGTTGTCGTGTGTGTCTGTGTGGTTGTGTCTTTGGATTGTGGTTCTGACCTGTGTGTGTGGTTGTGTGGTTGTTCTGTGTGGTGCCTGTGTGTTGTCTCTCTTGATCTGTTGTGTGTGTGTGTGTGTGTGTGTCTGTGTGTCTGTGTGTGTGTCTGTGTGTGTCTGTGTGTGTCTGTGTGTGTGTATGTGTCTGTGTGTCTGTGTGTGTGTCTGTGTGTGTCTGTGTGTGTGTGTGTGTGTCTGTGTGTGTGTGTGTCTGTGTGTCTGTGTGTGTGTGTGTGTGTGTCTGTGTATGTGTGTGTGTGTGTGTGTGTGTGTGTGTGTGTGTGTGTCTGTGTGTGTTTCTGTGTGTGTGTCTGTGTGTGTGTGTGTGTGTGTGTGTCTGTGTATGTGTGTGTGTGTCTGTGTATGTGTGTGTGTGTCCGTGTATGTGTGTTTTGTGTCTGTGTATGTGTGTGTGTGTCTGTGTATGTGTGTTTCTGTGTGTGTGTGTGTGTGTATGTGTGTTTCTGTGTGTGTGTGTGTGTCTGTGTGTGTGTGTATGTGTGTGTGTATGTGTGTGTGTGTGTGTCTATGTGTGTGTGTGTCTGTGTGTGTATGTGTGTGTGTGTGTGTCTGTATGTGTGTGTGTGTCTGTGTCTGTCTATGTGTGTGTGTCTGTGTGTATGTGTGTGCGTGTCGTTGTATGTGTGTGTGTGTGTGTATGCGTGTGTGTGTCTGTGTATGCGTGTGTCTGTGTCTGTGTATGTGTGTGTGTGTCTGTGTATGTGTGTGTCTGTGTGTGTGTGTCTGTGTGTGTATGTGTGTTTCTGTGTGTCTGTGTGTGTGTTTGTGTATGTGTTTGTGTGAGTGTGTGTCTCTGTGTGTATGTCTGTGTGTTATTTGTGTGTCTTGCACCTGGTGCCTGCCACCTGGTGTCTCTCACCTGGTGTCTCTCACCTGGTCTCTCACCTGGTGTCTCTAACCTGGTTTCTCACCTGGTGTCCCTCACTTCTCACCTGTTTGTCTCTCACCTGGTGTCTCACCTGGTCCTCAGATGAGCCTGCGGTCCTGGAGACAGAGACTCTGGGCTCCTTCATGTCCGGAGCCCCAGACCCCGACACCATTTCTCTGGCTTCAGTCACCGCGGTAACAGACAACGTGTCCAATAAGAGGTACCATCAACACAACACTATCAATACCAACAGCACCATCAACACCATAAACACAACACCATTGACACCATCAACATGACACCATCGAAACCATCAATACCCTTAACACCATCAACACAATCGTCACTATCAACACATCACCATCGACACCATCGACTCCATCAGCACAACACCATTGACACCATCAATACCATCAACACCATCGACTCCATCAGCACAACACCATTGACACCATCAACACAACATCCATCGACATCATAGACACCATCAACACAACACCAGCAACTCCATCAACACAACACCATCGACACCATCAACACAACACCATCAACACCTTCAGCACAACACCATCGACACCATCAATATCATTGACACCATCAACACAACGCCATCAACACCATTGACACCATCAACATCATCGACACCAGAAACATAATCAACACCATTGACATCATCAGCACAACACTATCAGCACGACACCATCAACACTATCGACACCATCAACACCCATCGACATCATAGACACCAGCAACACCATCAACACAACAACAGAAACTCCATCAACACCATCGACAACATCAGCACAACACCATCAAAACCATTGACACCATCAACACCCATCAACACCATCAACACCCATCGACAGTTTACCTGGGACTGCCTTGTCCCAGGTAAACTGATGGAAAAGCTCATGTCTCTCGGTTTAAGTGTTGCCATGTGTAAATGGATTTTTAGCTTTTTAACTGACAGATCTCAGAGAGTGAAAATCAAGGACTGTTTTTCTGATGTTGTTTCTGTGAGCACTGGTTCTCCTCAGGGATGTATTTTGAGTCCTTTGCTTTTTAATTTGTACACTCACGATTGTGTGTCCTCCTCTGCCTCAAACTTGATCATCAAATATGCTGATGACACCACCATCATCGGTCTCATCAGTGACACTGATGAATCCTCTTATAGAGCAGAGATACAAAATGTGGTTCAGTGGAGTCAAACTAACAACCTCCAGTTGAACGCATCCAAAACATGTGAACTGGTCTACGACTTCAGTCGCAATAGTTCTCATTTGCCTGTCGTAATCGACAACTCCCAGGTGCAGATCGTAGAGGAGTGTAAGTTTCTGGGTTTAACTCTGTCTAACCTGAAATGGGTTAAAAACACTGACCGAGTCGTTAAGAAAGCTCATCAGCGTCTCTACTTTCTGCGTAAACTTAGAGAATTTACCACTAACTCTAAGATTGTGCTTAACTTTTATCGCTGCACCATTGAGAGTTTACTTGTTGGTTCTGTGTCTGTGTGGTTTGGAAACATCACAGATAAAGAAAAGAGAGCTTTAAACAAGGTGCTCCGCTCTGCAAAGAGGACCGTGGGCTGTGAGCTTCCTGTTCTGGAGGTTCTTTATAAATCCAGACTTTTAAACAAAGCTCTTAGGATTGTTAATGACTCTTCTGGCCACCCTGGGAAAGCCATGTTCCAGCTTCTTCCCTCTGGCAGAAGATATCGCTCTCTGAGATGCAGGACATCTCGTTACGCTAACAGTTTTTATCCACAAGCTGTTATCAGTGTGAACAGAGCACTTTAATGATTTGCACTTGTTTTGAAACTGTTTTAGTCGATCCATTTCACAGTGACATTTGTTTACTGTTTTATTTGTTTTATTTTTGTCTTTTAATGTTGTTTTATGTCTGTATTTGTCTGTGCACACTGGAGACTTTTGCTAATGTATTCCTATGTGGTGTTTTTACTGCAAATGGCAAATAACACCAGAAACACCATCAACACAACACCATTGAAACCATCAACACAACACCATCGACACCATCAGCACAACTCCATCGACACCATCAACACCATCAATACCAGTGACACCATTGACATAATCAATACCATTGACACCATCAACACTATCAACACCATCAACACAGCACCATCAATACCATCGACAACATAAGCACAACGCCATCAGCACAACACCATCAGCACAACACCATTAACACAACACCGTTGACACCATCAACACGACACCGTCAACACCCATCGACACCATCAACACAATACCGTCGACACCATAAACACAATACCATCAACATCCCAAACACAACACCATTGACACCATCAACACAACACTTTTCTGAGCCTCTTAAACGTATCTTTTGCACATTGTAGTAGTAGAATTTATTTCAAACATTTGCATAGAAAACAAGTACAACACACACACACACACAGCGCACACAACAAACACACACACAGCGCACACAACAAACACACACACAGCGCACACAACAAA
Organism: Knipowitschia caucasica; assembly: GCA_964034765.1. Taxonomy (NCBI): domain Eukaryota; kingdom Metazoa; phylum Chordata; class Actinopteri; order Gobiiformes; family Gobiidae; genus Knipowitschia; species Knipowitschia caucasica. The sequence continues at coordinate 33,063,725 of OZ035834.1, read as the reverse complement.
CACACACACAGCGCACACATCAAACACACACACAGCGCACACAACAAACACACACACAGCGCGCACAACAAACACACACACAGCGCACACACAGCGCACACAACAAACACACAGCGCACACAACAAACACACAGCGCACACAACAAACACACACAACAAACACACAGCACACAGAACACACACAGCACACACACAGCGCACACAACAAACACACACAACAAACACACAGCACACACACAGCGCACACAACAAACACACACAACAAACACACAGCACACACAACACACACACAGCGCACACAACAAACCCACACACAGCGCACACAAACCACTCCACGACACAGGCCCACGCTCTCTCTGACCACACACCTCCCTCTCTTCGCTGTGTCAGACACAGAGGTACCATGTGGAGCCTCCTATAATAACAGCAGACACAGAGGTACCATGTGGAGCCTCCTATAATAACAGCAGACACAGAGGTACCATGTGGAGCCTCCTATAATAACAGCAGACACAGAGGTACCATGTGGAGCCTCCTATAATAACAGCAGACACATAGGTACCATGTGGAGCCTCCTATAATAACAGCAGACACAGAGGTACCATGTGGAGCCTCCTATAATAACAGCAGACACAGAGGTACCATGTGGAACCTCCTGTAATAACAGCAGACACAGAGGTACCATGTGGAGCCTCCTATAATAACAGCAGACACAGAGGTACCATGTGGAGCCTCCTATAATAACAGCAGACACAGAGGTACCATGTGGAGCCTCCTATAATGACAGCAGACACAGAGGTACCATGTGGAGCCTCCTATAATAACAGCAGACACAGAGGTACCATGTGGAGCCTCCTGTAATAACAGCAGACACAGAGGTACCATGTGGAGCCTCCTATAATAACAGCAGACACAGAGGTACCATGTGGAACCTCCTATAATAACAGCAGACACAGAGGTACCATGTGGAGCCTCCTATAATAACAGCAGACACAGAGGTACCATGTGGAGCCTCCTATAATAACACCACACACAGAGGTACTATGTGGAGCCTCCTGTAATAACACCACACACAGAGGTACCATGTGGAACCTCCTGTAATAACAGAAGACACAGGGGTACCATGTGGAGCCTCCTGTAATAACAGCAGACACAGAGGTACCATGTGGAACCTCCTGTAATAACAGCAGACACAGAGGTACCATGTGGAACCTCCTGTAATAACAGCAGACACAGAGCTACCATGTGGAACCTCCTGTAATAACAGCAGACACAGAGGTACCATATGGAACCTCTTGTAATAACAGCAGACACAGAAGTACCATGTGGAGCCTCCTATAATAACAGCAGACACAGAGGTACCATTTGGAGCCTCCTGTAATAACAGCAGACAAAGAGGTACTATGTGGACCATGTGGAGCCTCCTAACAGCAGACACAGAGGTACCATGTGGAGCCTCCTATAATAACACCAGACACAGAGGTACCATGTGGAGCCTCTTGTAATAACAGCAGACACAGAGGTACCATGTGGAGCCTCCTATAATAACACCAGACACAGAGGTACCATGTGGAGCCTCCTGTAATAACAGCAGACACAGAGGTACCATGTGGAGCCTCTTATAGTAACAGCAGACACAGAGGTACCATGTGGAGCCTCCTGTAATAACAGCAGACACAGAGGTACCATGTGGAGCCTCCTGTAATAACAGCAGACACAGAGGTACCATGTGGAGCCTCTTATAGTAACAGCAGACACAGGATCTGCACATCTAGAGACTGACAGTTTGGCTCCGTCAGATCAAATGAAGTCTGGGTTCTGCAGGTTGATGCCCCACAGCATGATGCTCCCCCCATATCTGACACTGGGGATAATGGTTTGGACCAGAAGTTCTGTTTGATCTAATCTTAGCACCTTCTTCCCCATGGTGCTGGGTCCACATGGTAGCTGTGTACCGCATGTTAGCTGTGGACCCCATGGTAAATGTGTCCCTCATGGTATCTGTGTCCACATGGTAGCTGTCCCCGCCATGGTATCTGTGTCCACATGGCAGCTGTGTCCCCCATGGTGCTGTCCCCCCCACGGTATCTGTGTCCACATGGTAGCTGTCTCCCCCATGGTGCTGCCCCCCATGGTATCTGTGTCCCCCATGGTATTTGTGTCCACATTGTAGCTGTTAGGGCTGCACAATATAGTAAATGAGCGCAATATTCAATATGAGTGATTAGTGCGATAACGATTTATTGTGATATTTTTGTCTTTCACCTAAAATTGCATCTGCTTCGAAACACAAGAGACATATAACAAAGAATAAGATCAACATGAATGACCTTCAGATTAACAGTAATGACCTTCAGATCAACATGAATGACCTTCAGATCAACAGTAATGACCTTCAGATCAACATGAATGACCTTCAGATCAACATGAATGACCTTCAGATCAACAGTAATGACCTTCAGATCAACATGAATGACCTTCAGATCAACAGTAATGACCTTCAGATCAACATGAATGACCTTCAGATCAACAGTAATGACCTTCAGATCAACAGTAATGACCTTCAGATGAACATGAATGACCTTCAGATAAACATGAATGACCTTCAGATCAACAGTAATGACCTTCAGATCAACAGTAATGACCTTCAGATCAACATGAATGACATTCAGATCAACATGAATGACCTTCAGATCAACAGTAATGACCTTCAGATGAACAGTAATGACCTTTAGATCAACAGTAATAACCTTCAGATGAACAGTAATGACCTTTAGATCAACAGTAATGACCTTCAGATCAACATGAATGACCTTCAGACGAACAGTAATGACCTTCAGATCAACATGAATGACCTTCAGATCAACAGTAATGACCTTCAGATCAACAGTAATGACCTTCAGATCAACATGAATGACCTTCAGATCAACATGAATGACCTTCAGATCAACAGTAATGACCTTCAGATCAACATGAATGACCTTCAGATCAACAGTAATGACCTTCAGATCAACAGTAATGACCTTCAGATCAACAGTAATGACCTTCAGATCAACATGAATGACCTTCAGATCAACAGTAATGACATTCATATCAACAGTAATGACCTTCAGATCAACATGAATGACCTTCAGATTAACAGTAATGACCTTCAGATCAACAGTAATAACCTTCAGATGAACATGAATGACCTTCAGATAAACATGAATGACCTTCAGATCAACAGTAATAACCTTCAGATCAACAGTAATGACCTTCAGATCAACAGTAACAACATTCAGATCAACATGAATGACCTTCAGATGAACAGTAATGACCTTCAGATCAACATGAATGACCTTCAGATAAACATGAATGACCTTCAGATCAACAGTAATAACCTTCAGATCAACAGTAATGACCTTCAGATCAACAGTAAAGACATTCAGATCAACATGAATGACCTTCAGATGAACAGTAATGACCTTCAGATCAACAGTAATGACCTTCAGATGGATATATTTATTTACTGTTTGTTTTGTTGTCTTTAATAAAGGAAAGTAAAAAATATGTATATATATATTTTATCGCAGATCTTTTTGATATCACACGCATTTTTCCATATATGGTGCAGCCCTAGTAGCTGTGTCCCCCATGGTTCTGTGTCCCCCATGGTGCTGTGTCCCCCATGGTAACTGTGTCCCCCATGTTAGCTGTGTCCACATGGTAGCTGTGGACTGAGGCTGTAGATCCAGGACTGAGGCTGTAGACCCAGGACTGAGGCTGTAGACCCAGGACTGAGACTGTAGACCCAGGACTGAGGCTGTAGACCCAGGACTGAGACTGTAGACCCAGGACTGAGGCTGTAGACCCAGGACTGAGGCTGTAGACCCAGGACTGAGGCTGTAGACCCAGGACTGAGGCTGTAGACCCAGGACTGAGGCTGTAGACCCAGGACTGAGACTGTAGACCCAGGACTGAGGCTGTGGCAGGTCCAGGCTGCTATAAATCTGACATTTAAACTATTTTTTCTAGATCCAAACCGGACATAAAGATGGAGCCAAGTTCTGGTCGACCAGTGGATTACCAGGTGAGGAAATTTCATCTGGTCTCCCTCTTGTCCCCCTGGTCTCTCCTGGTCCCTCTGGTCTCTCCTGGTCTCTCCTGTTCCCTCTGGTCCCTCCTGGTCACTCCTGGTCCCTCTGGTCCCTCCTGGTCCCTCCTGGTCCCTCTGGTCCCTCTAGTCCCTTTGGTCCCTCTGGTCCCTCCTGGTCCCTCCTGGTCTCTCCTGTTCCCTCCTGGTCTCTCCTGGTCCCTCCTGGTCCCTCCTGGTCCCTTCTGGTTCCTCTGGTCCCTCCTGGTCCCTCCTGGTCCCTCTGGTACCTCCAGGTCCCTCTGGTACCTCCAGGTCCCTCTGGTCCCTCCTGGTCCCTCCTGGTCCCTCTGGTCCCTCCTGGTCCCTTCTGGTCCCTCCTGGTCCCTCTGGTCCCTCATGGTCCCTCCTGGTCCCTCTGGTCCCTCCCCTGGTCCCTCTGGTCCCTCCTGGTCCCTCTGGTCCCTCTGGTCCCTCCTGGTCCCTCCTGGTCCCTCCTGGTCCCTCCTGGTCTCTGTGGTCCCTCCTGGTCCCTCCTGGTCCCTCCTGGTCCCTCCTGGTCCCTCCTGGTCCCTCCTGGTCCCTCCTGGTCCCTGTGGTCCCTCCTGGTCCCTCCTGGTCCCTCCTGGTACATGTGTCTGGTGCAGGTCAGTGTGACGGTGATAGAGGCCCGGCAGCTGATTGGTCTGAACATGGATCCTATGGTCTGTGTGGAGATCGGGGAAGACAAGAAGTACACATGTATGAAAGAGTCTACAAACTGCCCTTACTACAACGAGGTACACACACACACAGTCACACACACACACAGACAGAGTCACACACACACACACACACACACACACACACACACACACACACACAGACAGAGACACACACACAGACAGAGACACACACACAGACACACACGCACACAAAGGCACACAGACACACACACACACACACACACACAGACACGCACACACACACTCACACAGACATACACACAGACACACACACACACACACACACACACACACACACACACACACACACAGACACACACACACACACACACACACACACACACACACACACACACACACACACACACACACACACACGCACACACACAGACACGCACACACAGACACACACACACACACAGGTGTTTATTCTCATGTGTTTTCAGTACTTCGTGTTCGACTTCCATGTTCCTTCTGAAGTCATGTTCGACAAAATCCTCAAACTGTCGGTGAGTAAACTCTGACCCTGACCTCTGACCTCTGACCCTGACCTCTGACCCTGACCTTTGACCCCTTCACTTCTTCAGGTGATTCACTCCAAAAACCTGCTGCGTTCCGGAACACTGGTCGGAACTTTCAAACTGGACGTGGGAACCATCTACTCTCAGCCCGGTGAGACCAGAGACCAGAGAGAGACCAGAGAGAGACCAGAAAGACCAGCGACCAGAGAGACCAGAGAGACCAGAGAGACCAGAGAGACAAGAGACCAGAGAGACCAGAGAGAGAGACCAGAGAGAGACCAGAAAGACCAGAGAGACCAGAGAGACCAGAGAGACAAGAGACCAGAGAGACAAGAGACCAGAGAGACAAGAGACCAGAGAGACCAGAGAGACAAGAGACCAGAGAGACAAGAGACCAGAGAGACAGGAGACCAGAGAGACCGGAGACCAGAGAGACCAGAGAGACAAGAGACCAGAGAGACAAGAGACCAGAGAGACAAGAGACCAGAGAGACAAGAGACCAGAGAGACCGGAGACCAGAGAGACAAGAGACCAGAGAGAGAGACCAGAGAGAGACCAGAGTGAGAGGCTAGGGAGAGACCAGAGAGAGAGACCAAAGAGAGACCAGAGAGAGACCAGTGAGAGACGAAAGAGAAACCAGAGAGAGAGACGAAAGAGAGACCAGAGAGAGTAGAGACCAGAAAGAGACAAGAGACCACAGAGGGACCAGAGACTTGAATGAAGACCGGGTGAAAGCTGGTCAAGGTGGATCAGTTTGTCCCTATTTTGCCAAAACTATTTTTCTGGCCCATACTCCCAGCGTTCCCTGAGCACCTGTTTGGTGGGATGGGACTCTCTATGGCTCTGCAGATGTAACCAGGCACACATCTCATTACATTTATAACCTTTTTACCATTTATAACCTCATGATCTTTCCAAGTCAAATGGGAGTCAAAAATAACACCCTAATACTTAAATGAGCGTACTTTCTCAATTTCCTCTCCATAGAGCCGTATTTTTAAAACTCTTATCCTGGTAAAAAAGACTTTTAGTTTTTTCCACTGAGAATCCAAACCCCCGGTCACATCCCCACTCCATCACACAATTTACAGCATCTTGTATCTTCCCAAAAATATATTCAATGTTTCTCCCTCTGCACCATAACGCCCCATCCTCTGCGCACCGTGACCTGCCAACACTGCACTGCAGAGAACACATCACTGATCATTATGATAAAAAGCAAAGGACTTATTGCACTGCCTTGAGGAGTTCTATTGTCCACTGTTTACAGCAGGGGTGCTCAATACGTCGATCGCGATCTACCAGTCGATCGCAAAGGTAGTATTGGTAGATCGCATTAAATAAATGAAAAAATTACACATTCTAAACGAATATATACAAAAAACTCCGGGCAAAGTGGAGATTTTTGAAAACTCCGTTAATGCATTTGTGTGTAGACAGAGATAACCGGAGTTTTGCGTTCTCGCACGCCAAAGTACCCCCCTAAATTCCTCTGATCACTGAAGCCTGGATCATACGACCTTAAAAACTGTTCGCTGTGAGATGCTCGCAGCAGCAAACATCCTCCACATCAGAGAGCAGCAAAGTGATCGCAGGGACTCACGCTCGAAAACAACCAAACCAGGACTAAACCAGGACTAAACCAGGACTAAACCAGGACTAAACCAGAACCAAACCAGGGCTGAGGACGGGGTCAGTGCTTGTAAACATACGTCTTTACTCTGAGTGTCTTCTATGACTGTAAAAGTGCCGTTACCGGCGTCTGCATCAAAGCTCCGCCCACTTCTGTGTTTTTCCCCAACGCAGGACAGGACGTAAGAGACGCACATGTTTGGAATGTTACGAATGTGATTGATAACGCAGATGTGTGGATGCAAATTATTTTATAAACTGAGGAGGGGAAATATTTGGATTTAAAAAAACAGGCATGGCACATGGACATGGCACCACAGTAAAATGACATCTGTGTTTTACTCAGTAATGTTTTACTGACACTTAGGTGACTGCACATGCGCAAACAACTGCGCTCAGTGCAGGAAAGCTAAACCACGACAAACTTGTCAGCGAGTTACCACCAATTTTCCGGACTATGCCTCCCTGGCCGATTCAATTCAGTGCAAGTCATCAGAGTAAACTCGGGTAATGACAAAAAATGTACATAGGTAATTGTGTTGTGCTAAATTGGCTCATGCGGTTTTGCATGTACATAAACATACATTGTAGGTATAAAGAATATTTTTTGAAATAAATATATGATTTGCATTTTTGTAGTAGGGAGATCATTTTGACTTGATCCTTTTATAAGTAGCTCGCATGCTGAAAAAGTGTGAGCACCCCTGGTTTACAGGTTAGAATACGTCGATCCAATTCGCACCTGGATCCTCCGTCCAAAAAGAAAATCTCTGATCCAGTTAAAGACGCACCTTAAGCCCATACAGTTTGATCAAGACCCGTCCTCCCACATCATGTCAAACGCTTTCTCTTTATCAAAAAACACAGCTACAACAGACTCTTTGTTAACCTTCTCAAGTCTGACAACCTCATCATTGCTGTTCCTTGCCCTTGGAAAACCACTCTGAAAACCAGCCAATGCTTCTCTTTTCTCCAGCTCATATGAAAACCTCTCTACAATCACACGTTCCATAATTTTACATATGTTCGATGTAAAGGCAGTTGGCCGATAGCTGCTGGGCTTCGATGGGTCCTTCCCAGGCTTTTTGACAGGCACAATGACAGCCTCCTTCCAGGAGCTGGGGAGCTTCCCCTCGATCCAAACTTTATTGAACAGGACCAATAACTTCTTACGACCCTCACTCCCCGAATTACTCAGTATAGAATAGTTTACTTGATCTTTACCTGGAGATGTTGGCTTTGCTTTTCTTATCGCCCTGTTCACCTCATCCATAGTTATTGGAGAGTCCAAATGATGATTTAAAGACATTTTCGACACCAAATCATCAGGATACTGGGCTTTAGTCTGAGCTTTCCTCCTCACCACATTTTCTGACAGGTTTCCTGAGCTATGGACCACAGCAAAGTTTTGAGCCAGAACCTCTGCTTTGTCAATATCTGAGACTGCTGTGCCGTGCTCTGGTACTAAAACAGGGTAGTCCCAATCTGGTCGGTTTCCTCCCATCCTCTTAACCGTCCTCCAGACTTCTCCTACAGGAGTGGTTCTCCCGATCTTCAAACAGAAGCCTCTCAACTTGCTCTCTTTGCCTGCCTCACGGTCCGTTTAACAACCGCTTGCGCTCTCTTACATTATTGAGAGTGGGGCGACAGTGGCTCAGTTGGTATTGGCCTTTGAGCCTGAAGGTCATGGGTTTGAGCCCACCACAAGACCTATAACTTCACGACTCCCACTGATGACTGGTGTCGTTGTGTCCTTGGGCAAGACACTTAACCCCTCTTTGCCTGAAGCCCCCACTGAAAGATCAAGGCTCCTGTGGACTCAGCACCTGCAGGAGGTGAGGGGCTGGTGCTCTGTGACTGGGTGCAGCTCTGACTGCCACCCCCCCGACCCAGAAATGGATTAGGGGTAGAAAATGGATGGCTGGATATTGAGAGTTCTCCTGAAAAGCCTAAAAGCTCTGTTCCTTACTTTGACCGCTTTTTGGCATTCCTTTGTCCACCACGGTACAAGGGCTCTGCTCTGTACAGGTTTACTTTTAGCTATACAATGTTCTGCTGCCTCCATCATAACCTGCACCAACTGGTTGTTCATATTATCCATGGTATCTGAGTCAATGACATCACCCATCCCCTCCTCACACATTCTTTGAAATGTCTTCCAGTCAGCTCACAACACGACACGGTGAGTGCGTAGCCGCAACGTGACCATTTAAGACCATAAACGCGCACAGGACCATGTGTGTCTTTGCGTAATCTGTGGACCCAATAAATACACCGCTGCAGGAAACAGTCCGCGTCTCCGCTCTCCTCTCACAGCGCGACTACACGCCCTAAACTAAACCTCGGGTACCTACATTTTCCATTGAATTAAAAGTTCATGTTTGTGCCCATGAAGTAAAATGTTGTGAACAAACAGATTTAGTGACAGCCAATGGCTGACATTCTGCATTTCAGACTTTTTTGACCAATTCTCCTCCCTGTAACAAACAGCAGTGTTGTCTGTGTCACCCTCACTATGAGACATGTTTATTACTCTCTTTAATGTAGACTATGGCACGAGGAACAATGAAACCGTTCACTGAAGGATTCATTCATCACAAAAGTCGGAGCACCTACTGTATTTTCAGACTTCAAAAACCTCCGCAAAGACGGTGAAAGAAAGGGTCATTAAAGTGATTGTCTGCAGTTTGTCAGAAAGAGAGAGAGAGAGGTGCTTGATTTGAAAAAAAAATGACGCAAGCTCCTCCCCCTTCCTTTCTGATTGGTCTACACCTACGTTTCCGTAACACATTTAAATGTAAATCAGAGAACACATTATACATATACATTATTAATACACATGCACAGAGGTTTTCAGAATTATTTGTTTATGTTTTCATGAAAAAAATAATGTTTTTATGCACAAAAAAAGCAATCGCGGAAAACCAGGAACAAGCTATTATCATGAACTGCACATTATAGGACACATCTGCAGAGGATCTGATTATGGATATAGGTTCATATATAAATGATTATGGATATAGGTTCAGTATATAAATGATTATGGATATAGGTTCATATATAAATGATTATGGATATAGGTTCAGTATATAAATGATTATGGATATAGGTTCATATATAAATGATTATGGATATAGGTTCAGTATATAAATGATTATGGATATAGGTTTATATATAAATGATTATGGATATAGGTTCATATATAAATGATTATGGATATAGGTTCAGTATATAAATGATTATGGATATAGGTTCATATATAAATGATTATGGATATAGGTTCATATATAAATGATTATGGATATAGATTCATATATAAATGATTATGGATATAGGTTCATATATAAATGATTATGGATATAGGTTCAGTATATAAATGATTATGGATATAGGTTCATATATAAATGATTATGGATATAGGTTCATATATAAATGATTATGGATATAGGTTCAGTATATAAATGATTATGGATATAGGTTCATATATAAATGATTATGGATATTGTTGTCAAAAAAGATTTGACTGACGTGTTCAAAGTTTGATACAGAAAAACAGACGAAGATATCCAAGTTTAACATCTGTATTTAATTTATCTTTACAATCAGATATATTCAACAAGAGAGCTCCTAAAACTATCCATGTCCCTCGCTGGCCCTGTGCTGACTCTCAGCCCCCCGCCTCAAGCCAGAGCATATCAGCAGATGTCCAGGAAGAAGGGGGCGTGTCGTATCAGGCAGCTTCCGGTCCAGGGTCCGGCCTTTCCTCCGTCTGCCAGACCTAAAACAGAAATCATTCACACACACTACCCCTCCCTAATTCTATAGAAATATTACTTCCTTGAGATAAGACAGGAGGCTCTCAAGGCTGTCCCTCCAGATTCTGGGTCCATCTCCTTCTCCAAACAACTGAAAGGATTAGCAAATCTAGGAATGCAGATCTTGCCCCCCCCCAGATTAACTATCATTAACTCATATTCTGCACTTTTGGACTACAAAGGAGAAAGGGAGACCAGGTCTTAGGGCTGGGCGATATAAACGGTATAAGCGGTATGCGATATAAATTTGGCCCACGGTAGAGATTTTTGTTATACCGGCATATTGCGATAGATCATTATGTCATCAAATTGCGCAGGCTCTGACGCCAGCAGAAAGGACCAAAACAAACCGGCATTTAGCAGCATTAGCCTAGCACTATTAGCCTAGCAGACACCACTGGAAACAACGAACAACAGCACGGCATTAACACCGTGTTTCTGTCTATGTATTGTTGTCACAGCGGCCCCAGCAGAGGTAAATACACACACAGTAATCACAGTTTAAGCGTCTACCTTTTGGCCAATCAGTGTCAAAGGGGCGTAGGCTCAAAGCGCCAGCGTGAGCCAAAATAGATCCATGCGTGTGCCGTGTCCACAGCATCACAGCAGAAGTTTGCGAAAGTTAGCGTCAGATTCGGACCTCCGCGGTCAATATCTCACAAAAGCTACGTTGTTAAACAAAATTTATTGTGCCAAAATGATCATTTACATCAATTGTTCAAATCCAATGCGCTGTTTTAATGCAGATAAATCCATTGAATCATCCAGTTCACTGCAAGCGCAGAGAAAAGCGCTCAGGGAGCGTCAACAAATGGCAAGACCAGCTTTGTATACGAACAATAGCTTTTACTGAAGTCATGTACCTGCACAAAACTCTCAGACACTATAAATAATGACCATGTCTAACTCCTACAGACTTTGATTTCAACATTTGTGAGTTTTTTATATTCTAAATGAATGCACATGTTTTTCTTTTTAAAAATTGCTTTTACAGTGAACGGTATTTACTGTAACATACATAAATAATGTATGTTACAACATTTGTCTCTTTATTCGTCTCACTGAATAACTAAAAAAATATATATATTAGATTCTAATATATAAATAAGTAACAATCTTGACTATTTTATGCAAGAACCTGCTAGACCTATATTGAAATTCACACCAAATTATACCGCAATATATACCGTCTACCGTCTGTGTCCCAAATTATACCGCAATATGAATTTTAGGCCATATCGCCCACCCCTACCAGGTCTTTTTGCTTAGGAAAGAGACAGAGTTCAAATCAGGGTCAGTAAAATTCACATCTGCTTTTTAGTCTATATTTAATACAACATTTCCCTCTCTTGACCTATATTAAACAATTAGGTCACAATCTTTCAATAACCCTTCTGGGTGACGGGACTGGGGAGCTCTTCCATCATCGCCAGCATCTTAATTCTGGCTCGATGTCTGTGAAGAATTAATACAGGGAAAACAAACAACACACAACCACATTCGAAACATATGTTTTTATCTAATAAATCCCTCTATACTATGGTTTTGCTTTCATTAACAGTGGCTTTGTGCCCGTGTGATTTTGCTCATGTCTATTCTACATTCTCAGAAACAAAACTGAACACAGAAAGACAAATGGTTAATATGAACATTATTATGGCGGTCAGTTTTCCAAATACATTTGTCGAAACAGGAAGTGCTGTCACTTCCTCCTCTCAGACAGTTTGGGATGAATGTACATCATTAATCAAATTGGTATTATCCTTAGAAGAGCTAATCTCTTTTAGCAGTGTTGTAGAAATTAGGTTCATATATAAATGATTATGGATATAGGTTCATATATAAATGATTATGGATATATGTTCAGTATATAAATGATTATGGATATAGGTTCAGTATATAATATGATTATGTATATAGGTTCATATATAAATGATTATGGATATAGGTTCATATATAAATGATTATGGATATAGGTTCATATATATCAATCAATCAATCAAAGTTTATTTGTAGAGCGCCTTTCATGCACAGGGCAACACAAAGCGCTTCACAGTCCACATCACAAATCATCACATAAAACAAACACCAGAATCACAATTAAAACATTAAAATCACACAAAAGATTAAAACACAATAAAAACAATATATATAAATGATTATCCGATTCAGATTCAGATTCATGGTGCCATGTGTACTGGGTGCAGCTCTGACTGCCACCCCCCCCGACCCAGAAATGGATTAAGGGGAAGAAAAATGGATGGATGGATGGATAGATTCAGATTCAGATTCATTTATTTGCCATTTGCAGTAAAACCACATTGGAAAAACTGTGCAAGACTACCCCGGTGTGCACCAGACAGAGAAGACGACACACACCAGAGCTCTTGCCACGGCGCCATCTTTACGGCGCCATGCGACAAACAGTAGAATAAACAGCAGAGAGCAATAACATACAGTTTCACAGACAGTTGGATAGACACATTGTGCTTTGTATAAAGCACGGATTTTTTCTCGGGATGAGCACCTCCGACTGCCGGCCCAATGTGGCTGTCAGAGGGGGGCGGGGTCAGGGAGGGGGGTATGGTAGGTTCATATATAAATGATTATGGATATAGGTTCATATATAAATGATTATGGATATAGGTTCATATATAAATGATTATGGATATAGGTTCAGTATATAAATGATTATGGATATAGGTTCAGTATATAAATGATTATGGATATAGGTTCATAAATAAATGATTATGGATATAGGTTCATATATAAATGATTATGGATATAGGTTCATATATAAATGATTATGGATATAGATTCATATATAAATGATTATGGATATAGTTTCATATATAAATGATTATGGATATAGGTTCAGTATATAAATGATTATGGATATAGGTTCATATATAAATGATTATGGATATAGGTTCATATATACAGTGAGAGTAAAAAGTATTTGATCCCTTGCTGAATTTGTTGGTTTGCCCACTAATAAAGACATGATCATTCTATACTTTTAATGGTAGATGTATGCTAACATGGAGAGACAGAATATCAAAACGAAAATCCAGAAAATAACTTTCAAGAATATATTTTAATTAATTTGCGTTTCATTGAGGGAAATAAGTATTTGATCCCTCTAGACAAAAGCAGTTAATACTTGGTGGCAAAGCCTTTGTTTGCAGGCACAGCGGTCAGACGTTTGTGGTAGTTAACCACAAGGTTAGCACACATATCAGGGGAATATTGGCCCACTCTTCTTTGCAGATCCTCTCGAAATCATTCAGGTTGGTGGGCTGTCGCCTGGCAACTCGGACCTTCAGCTCCCTCCATAGATTTTCAATAGGATTGAGGTCCGGAGACTGGCTGGGCCACTCCATGACCTTAATATGGTTCCTCTTGAGCCACTCCTTTGTTGCCTTTGCTGTATGCTTTGGATCGTTGTCATGTTGGAAGACCCAACCACGGTCCATTTTCAGCTTCCTGGCAGAGGGGAGGAGGTTGTCCCTCAAGACTGCACGGTACATGGCTCCATCCATCTTCCCACTGATGCGTTGTAGTAGCCCTGTGCCCTTGGCAGAGAAACACCCCCAAAACATAATGTTTCCACCTCCATGCTTGATGGTGGGCACAGTGTTCTTTGGGTCATAGGCAGCATTTTTCTTTCTCCACACACGACGTGTAGAGTTTAGGCCAAATAGTTCAATTTTGGTCTCGTCCGACCATAGAACCTTCTCCCAATCACTTTGTGCATCTTTGAGGTGATCATTGGCATACTTTAGGCGGGCCTCCACATGTGCCTTCTTAAGCAGGGGTACCTTTCGGGCACTGCAGGATTTTTAACCCATTCCGTCGCAAAGTGTTGCCAACAGTATATAAATGATTATGGATATAGGTTCAGTATATAAATGATTATGGATATAGGTTCATATATAAATGATTATGGATATAGGTTCAGTATATAAATGATTATGGATATAGGTTCATATATAAATGATTATGGATATAGGTTCATATATAAATGATTATGGATATAGGTTCAGTATATAAATGATTATGGATATAGGTTCATTATATAAATGATTATAGATATAGGTTCATATATAAATGATTATGGATATAGGTTCATATATAAATGATTATGGATATAGGTTCATATATAAATGATTATGGATATAGGTTCATATATAAATGATTATGGATATAGGTTCATATATAAATGATTATGGATATAGGTTCAGTATATAAATGATTATGGATATAGGTTCATATATAAATGATTATGGATATAGGTTCAGTATATAAATGATTATAGATATAGGATGGATGGACGGCATTGTGGATTCTGAGCTATAGCTAAGAGAAGGGAAGGCAGGACTTACCGTAATATTAGAATTAATAAAATGACTTATTTTATATCAACATTTAAGGCCAGGAGGTCAATTTAACACATTTCCTAAAATGTGTAATTCATTTAGAGTTACAGACTATCACTTTAAGGATATTAATTCAGCTCCAGCAATCTTCAGCTTGTGACGTGATCGATATGAACAGACAGTGATGCAGGTGAACTCTGAGACAAAAAGCAGATTTATTTACTGTATTTCTACAATTGCATGAAGGAGAAAAAAAGGAAGTTAAACTTAAAGCGGCGTGAAAACACACATTTGATAATCATGAATGCTTATAATGTATTTGTAGCCTTTGTCAATTAGATGTTAGGCTTATACAGCTAATACAGCTGCAGCCTGTGTTAGCTTCATATGAGCCTTATACAAGGCTCCAGACAGATGTTGTTTTTTGTTAAATATGGCTCTTCGAGCCTTTGGAGTTGCCGACCCCTGGTATAAAAAATGTTTTAAGGGGTTAAAAAAATGTATCAAGTCCTCTGATAAAATGTTTTAACCCCTTGCCATTGGCCAGTAAACTTCTTGTGTTCCATTGAAGAAGTAATACCATTAGAATTAAATATACCATCATGATCCCCGACTCGACTGATGACCGAGGTTGTCCCTCACCTTTTCCCATGTCAGTCCTGAAACTCCAAGCAGATCAGCTGCTGCCCTCACAACCACTTTCAGTTTCTCATCTTTGGATTTGACTTCAGCCATGTCATTAACTACCTCAGCAATAAAGGTGACTAACGCCAAGGGGTATATAACCAAACTATTACTCTGCTGAGAGCAGTCTGGGGACCAGGTGTCCTCACCACACTTGTGTTCGGTGTATTCCCCTTTACTACTCTCACTGCCTCTGCATAGGACACTTTCTTTTCCACTCTTACTTTTTGAACATACCTCTCTTGTTTCATGACCTCACACCCAGCGTAGGCAACACTATGGGCCCCACAACTACAACACTTCGGCTGTACCCCTTCTCCACACTCTCCACACTCATGCCCCCACCACACCGAGCACACCTCTTCTTCTCCTTACAGTTTGATGCTATTTGCCCAAATCGCTGACAACTGAAGCGGTGGTTTAGGGATGTAGGCCCTCACCGGGTAGCTCAAGAACCCGAAAAAAACATTCCTTTGCAAAATTGTTTGAGAGAACTCGATAGCTTCACTGTTCACTTGAACTCCCTCTTTTGTGGCTTTGAATCTGGTTACGTTAATTTTTAGGTCATCTGTCTTGACACTAACAGGATCCCCAGTTATCACTTGACCTGCGCTGACCACTTTAAACTCTCCCAGCTCTTTCATGCTCAATGCTTTATTAAGTTGTTCTTCATTTGCGCAATGTATCATTAAATTGCCATTTGCCAATACTTTTGCTGAAGGAATGTCATCTAACTTCCCAAGTCATCAGTAAGAGTAAACACACCAGCTTGAGTCTTTTCATTAAATCTCAATACCACAATAAATCTATTAATCTGCGGCTCCTCTCTTGATGCCACTACTGTCATTTCTAACCCTTTTCCCTCGACGCACCTTTTGCCCACACTGCAGCTCGCTCTGCTGCAGTGCCCTCTGTCTGTGAGTGGACAGAGGGATCGGTCGGTCTTCAAAGATTCCACGTATTTGCCTCTTCCTCTACCAGGCGATGATGCCGCCATGGAGCCAACCGATCCCTCCCCCCTGGTCCTGGCCCCTGGTCCTTGTCTCATGGTGCTTGTGTCCTGCAGAGCACCAGTTCTACCACAAGTGGGCGCTGCTGTCGGACCCTGATGACATCACGGCGGGTTGCAAAGGTTACGTGAAGTGTGACGTGGCGGTGGTGGCGAAAGGAGACACCATCAAGACGCCGCACAAAGCCAACGAGCAAGACGAGGATGACATCGAGGGGTGAGGACCAGGGGGAGAGACCAGAGAGAGAGATCAGAGAGAGAGATCAGAGAGAGAGACCAGAGAGAGAGACCAGAGAGAGAGACCAGAGAGAGAGACCAGAGGGAGACCAGAGAGAGACCTGGGAGAGAGACCAGAGAGAGAGACCAGAGAGAGACCAGAGAGAGAGACCAGAGAGAGAGACCAGAGAGAGAGACCAGAGAGAGAGATCAGAGAGAGACCAGAGAGAGACCAGAGAGAGAGACCAGAGAGAGACCAGAGAGAGACCAGAGAGAGAGACCAGAGAGAGAGACCAGAGAGAGAGACCAGAGAGAGAGAACAGAGAGAGAGACCAGAGAGAGAGACCAGAGAGAGAGACCAGAGAGAGAGACCAGAGAGAGACCAGAGAGAGACCAGAGAGAGAGAGAGACCAGAGAGAGAGACCAGAGAGAGAGACCAGAGAGAGAGACCAGAGAGAGAGACCAGAGAGAGAGATCAGAGAGAGAGATCAGAGAGAGACCAGAGAGAGAGACCAGAGAGAGAGACCAGAGAGAGAGATCAGAGAGAGAGACCAGAGAGAGAGACCAGAGAGAGAGACCAGAGAGAGAGACCAGAGAGAGAGACCAGAGAGAGAGATCAGAGAGAGAGATCAGAGAGAGACCAGAGAGAGAGACCAGAGAGAGAGACCAGAGAGAGAGATCAGAGAGAGAGACCAGAAAGAGAGACCAGAGAGAGAGACCAGAGAGAGAGACCAGAGAGACAGACCAGAGAGGACATGTACTGGGAAACACAGCACATTCTGAGAGTGCAGTATTAAAGTGAACTAGACTGGGATCAGACTGGGATCAGACTGGGACCACCCGACCTGAATGGTCTCCTCCTTTTCTCCAGTTGTTCCCCTTCATTTACAGCACAGAGCAAAAGTGTGGACACCCTCTCTCCTTCACTGTTCACGCCTATTGGCTGTAGATCCACACCAGGCTGTGTCAGGGCTGTTTGACCAATAAGAAGAGAGATGGTGCTGGGTCACATGACCTCCACAGTCACCGGACCTGAACCCAGTCCAGATGGTTTTGGACCTGAACCCAGTCCAGAGGGTTTTGGACCTGAACCCAGTCCAGAGGGTTTTGGACCTGAACTCAGTCCAGAGGGTTTTCAACCTGAACCCAGTCCAGAGGGTTTTGGGGCTGGACCAACAAGTGCTAAGCATCATGGGAACTCCTTCCAGACTGTTGGAGACCATTTCAGGTCCTGTTGAAGCTCATCCAGAGAATGCCAAGAGTGAAGCAGTATCAGAGCAAAAGGAGCTACTTTGAAGAACCAGAATATAACACATATTTACACTTGGTTCATACTTTTTTACTACGGACATCATTCACATGAGTTCATCATAGGTTTGAGACCCTCAGCGTCAATCTACAGTTTTCATAATCATGAAAATAAAAAACTCATGAGAAGGTGTCCAAACTTATGGTCCGTACTGTATGTGTTCTCCAAACACCTGCCAACCACTGAGGAGGCCCCAGTCCTGATCCAGTCCTGATCTAGTCCTGATCCAGTCCTGATCCAGTCCTGCTGACCCCCTTCAGTCCATAACCTCTGTGTGTCCTCAGGAACCTGCTGATCCCGGAGGGGGTCCCGGCCGAGCGGCAGTGGGCACGGTACTACCTGAAGGTTTACCGCGCTGAGGGTCTGCCCAGGATGAACCAGAGCCTCATGGCCAACGTCAAGAAGGCCTTCATCGGGGAGAACAAGGATCTGGTGGACCCCTACGTACAAGTCCAGTTCGCTGGTCAGAAGGTCAGACCAGGACTGAGGCTGGAGATCCAGGACTGAGGCTGTAGACCCAGGACTGAGGCTGGAGATCCAGGACTGAGGCTGTAGACCCAGGACTGAGGCTGTAGACCCAGGACCGAGACTGTAGACCCAGGACTGAGGCTGTAGATCCAGGACTGAGGCTGTAGACCCAGGACTGAGGCTGTAGACCCAGGACTGAGGCTGTAGATCCAGGACTGAGGCTGTAGACCCAGGACTGAGGCTGTAGATCCAGGACTGAGGTTGTAGATCCAGGACTGAGGCTGTAGATCCAGGACTGAGGCTGTAGACCCAGGACTGCGGCTGTAGATCCAGGACTGAGGCTGTAGATCCAGGACTGAGGCTGTAGATCCAGGACTGAGGCTGTAGACCCAGGACTGAGGCTGTAGATCCAGGACTGAGGCTGTAGACCCAGGACTGAGGCTGTAGACCCAGGACTGAGGCTGTAGACCCAGGACTGAGGTGTAGATCCAGGACTGAGGCTGTAGACCCAGGACTGAGGCTGTAGACCCAGGACTGAGGCTGTAGACCCAGGACTGAGGCTGTAGACCCAGGACTGAGGCTGTAGACCCAGACTGAGGCTGTAGATCCAGGACTGAGGCTGTAGACCCAGGACTGAGGCTGGAGATCCAGGACTGAGGCTGTAGACCCAGGACTGAGGCTGTGGTCTTGGGTCTGGTGCAGGGGAAGACCTCGGTGCAGAAGAGCTGCTATGAGCCCATCTGGAACGAGCAGATCGTGTTCACGGAGATGTTTCCTCCTCTTTGCAAACGCATGAAGCTTCAGATACGAGACTCGGACAAAGTCAACGACGTCGCGATCGGGACTCACTTCCTGGACCTGAAGAAGATCTCCAACGATGGGGACAAAGGTACAGACCAGAGAGAGACCAGAGAGAGACCAGAGAGAGACCAGAGAGAGACCAGAGAGAGACCAGAGAGAGACCAGAGAGAGACCAGAGAGAGAGAGATCAGAGAGAGACCAGAGAGAGACCAGAGAGAGAGAGACCAGAGAGAGACCAGAGAGAGAGAGACCAGAGAGACCAGAGAGAGACCAGAGAGAGAGATCAGAGAGAGAGACCAGAGAGAGAGACCAGAGAGAGAGACCAGAGAGAGACCAGAGAGAGACCAGAGAGAGACCAGAGAGAGACCAGAGAGAGACCAGAGAGACCAGAGAGAGAGACCAGAGAGAGACCAGAGAGAGAGACCAGAGAGACCAGAGAGACCAGAGAGACCAGAGAGAGACCAGAGAAAGACCAGAGAGAGACCAGAGAGAGAGACCAGAGAGAAACCTCCTCCCCTCCTCAGGGTTCCTCTCCTCCTCTTCACCTCCTCTGTCCTCCTCAGGGTTCCTCTCCTCTTCTTCATCGCCTCCTCTCTCCTCCTCAGGGTTCCTCTCCTCTTCTTCACCGCCTCCTCTCTCCTCCTCAGGGTTCCTCCCCACTCTCGGCCCTGCCTGGGTGAACATGTATGGCTCCACTCGGACCTACAGCCTGATGGACGAGTACCAGGAGCTGAACGATGGTCTGGGGGAGGGCGCCTCCTTCAGGGCGCGCCTCCTCATCTCCCTGGGGGTGGAGATCTTGGATGTGTCCTCTCCGGAGGTCACCAGCTCCACGGAGGTGCAGGTAGACGGGATCCCCAACATCTCAGAGGTGAGTGGCTCCTACAGCTGAGGATCTGCCTGAGGGACATTGTTAACCCGCCAGCTCAATGCAAATCTACCAGCTCAATGCTAATCCGCTTGCTCAGTGCTAATTCACTAGAGCATTGCTAATCTCAGATTCAGAGTCAGTTTATTTGCCATTTGCAGTAAAAAAAAACACATTGGAATACATTAGCAAAAGTCTCCAGTGTGCACAGACAAATACAGACATAAAACAACATTAAAAGACAAAAATAAAACAAATAAAACAGTAAACAAATGTCACTGTGAAATGGATCGACTAAAACAGTTTCAAAACAAGTGCAAATCATTAAAGTGCTTTGTTCACACTGATAACAGCTTGTGGATAAAAACTGTTAGCGTAACGAGATGTCCTGCATCTCAGAGAGCGATATCTTCTGCCAGAGGGAAGAAGCTGGAACATGGCTTTCCCAGGGTGGCCAGAAGAGTCATTGACAATCCTAAGAGCTTTGTTTAAAAGTCTGGATTCATAAAGAACCTCCAGAACAGGAAGCTCACAGCCCACGGTCCTCTTTGCAGAGCGGAGCACCTTGTTTAAAG
The DNA here is from genome assembly GCA_964034765.1 of Knipowitschia caucasica. Classification (NCBI taxonomy): domain Eukaryota; kingdom Metazoa; phylum Chordata; class Actinopteri; order Gobiiformes; family Gobiidae; genus Knipowitschia; species Knipowitschia caucasica. The sequence continues at coordinate 33,042,651 of OZ035834.1, read as the reverse complement.
CTCTCTTTTCTTTATCTGTGATGTTTCCAAACCACACAGACACAGAACCAACAAGTAAACTCTCAATGGTGCAGCGATAACAGTTAAGCACAATCTTAGAGTTAGTGGTAAATTCTCTAAGTTTACGCAGAAAGTAGAGACGCTGACGAGCTTTCTTAACGACTCGGTCAGTGTTTTTAACCCATTTCAGGTTAGACAGAGTTAAACCCAGAAACTTGCACTCCTCTACGATCTGCACCTGGGAGTTGTCGATTACGACAGGCAAATGAGAACTATTGCGACTGAAGTCGTAGACCAGTTCACATGTTTTGGATGCGTTCAACTGGAGGTTGTTAGTTTGACTCCACTGAACCACATTTTGTATCTCTGCTCTATAAGAGGATTCATCAGTGTCACTGATGAGACCGATGATGGTGGTGTCATCAGCATATTTAATGATCAAGTTTGAGTCAGAGGAGGACACACAATCGTGAGTGTACAAAGTAAAAAGCAAAGGACTCAAAATACATCCCTGAGGAGAACCAGCTAGCTAATCTGCTAGCTCTGTGCTAATTCACTAGCTCAATGCTAACCCGCTAGCTCAGTGAAGCCCAGTAGAGAAAAGTGCTCATGGTGAAGTTTGGCTCCTATTGTTTTCCATGTCAAAGTAAACTCCTCAGTAACTTTTATGTGATATCACATTTTGGTTTCTCTTTGATCCTGTGTTTATCCGTGATGTTGTCTTTGTAAATCCACATATGACCAAATAATAAGGACTGACCAATCAGAGGCCTTCATTCAGGGGGAAACTCATATTTGACATTGTCTGGTCCTTCTGGTTCCCGCGTGTGGCTGGAACGTGCACAGAGGGGCTCAGCCGCGCTCTGACCAATCAGAGGGCAGAGTTCGGTATGGAGCTATTATTGTTTCAATAATATTTGTGTGTGCGTAAACAGATTTGTGTGTGCGTAACCAGATTTGTGTGTACGTAAAAAGATTTGTGCGTGCGTAACCAGATTTGTGTGTGTGTAAAAGAAATATTTGTGTGTGTGTAAAAGAAATATTTGTGTGTGCGTAAACAGATTTGTGTGTGCGTAAACAGATTTGTGCGTGCGTAACCAGATTTGTGTGTGTGTAAATAGATCTGTTTGTATGTTGAAAAAAAAAGTATATTTTACACACAAGTTTTTTTTTTTACACACGAATCTTTTGACGCAGTCCTGCCTTCGCAGAAGTGTAACTTGGACTGTGTGTGTGTAAACAGATTTGTGTGTAATTTGACATTTGTATCTGTAGCAGAACAATCTGTGTGTAAATAACCACGTTGTACGAAGAGAAGAACGGACAAAAGCCTCAGTTTTACACACATCTCTTTTTGACACACCTCTGCCGCCAAGCGTGTGTCAAAGAGATTCGTAAGTGTAATGTGTTTGTTCTAGCAGTACACCAGCAGATGGTGCTGTTGTAGCTGGTTATTACCTACACGCAAACAAACCAAAACCTACTGTCTTGACAAGACACACTACCGCAGCTGTTTATGATATTTTTTTCCTATTTTCAAAATCCTGTCATTCACACCACTGTATGATACATGGATCTATTATAATAACTGGATAGGGTGGTACTAGCTTGGAGCTGAAGGATTCTCGCGTACTGCAGACTAAACAAGACTGGATTCAGTGGACTACACAGACATTTTCCACCATAGAACTCAATGTAAACATAAACTGCTCGACCTCAGCTGACAGAGAACCTGACAGAGAACCTGACAGAGAACTTGACAGAGAACTTGATAGAGAACCTGACAGAGAACCTGATAGAGAACCTGATAGAGAACCTGACAGAGAACCTGACAGAGAACCTGACAGAGAACCTG